>JAOSYY010024286.1:0-15165 GCA_025727935.1 Hebomoia glaucippe
CCCTTGGCATATGGAGCTAATAAGTCTACAACTTTGATTCCAGTAACCAGAATCTCTTGTTCGACAGACATGTCGACGAACTCGGGAGCTTCCGCGTGAATTGCGGCTGTCTTATCAGTGGGAATAGGGCCACGTTCGTCGATGGGCTCACCGATTACGTTGATAATGCGACCCAAGGTTTCTGCTCCTACAGGAATACGGATGGGAGAGCCGGAGTCGAGTACTGCCTGACCACGGACTAAACCTTCAGTACCGTCCATGGCAATGGTACGAACGGTGTTTTCTCCCAAATGCTGCGCCACCTCAAGGACGAGCCGGGGTGAGCGGTTTTGTACTTCCAATGCATTGAGGATGGGTGGAAGGTTATCTTCGAATTGAACATCTACGACAGCACCGATAACTGCAACCACCTTACCTTGACCTTTCCCAGCAGCTTTGGCAGCATAATCACGTTTGTTCGCAAGGGCTCCGGCAATAAGAGGGGTCTTCTCGGCTAAAGCATTATTTACTACAGTCTTTGTAGCTAACAGACCAGCTCTACCTACGGTAGAAAACATTTTCGGTTTTCGTATTCGATTTACTGTCGTAGGAATGTAAAGTACTTTTGAATTCTTCTTTTGAAAATCCGGTGCCCTGAGTAGTTTACGTAAGAGGAATAGACATTACTAGTTTTTTCTTTAACCTTAATTCTGAGTGGAGAAGTTGCAAGCTGCGAAATATAAAGTTGTTTATGATTTTATAAAGAGAGCATTTATTTCTATAATAACGATTCATTATATATTCTAAAATATTATTTAATATCTATAATAGTTATTAGCAATTGCTTAGTAGATACGATGTCTATCCGCAGTATCTCGGTTAGCCGCATATATACAATTGTAATATATCGGCGCAATCCTTGTATTTAAAATACATAATTATAATAATCCAAATTTTTGGACAATCTTTCTAAAAAATGTATATGCACAAAATGGGACTCTATTATATAATTAATATTTCTATAGGTCAAATAAAGATTTGTAAAACTGTGAAACTTTGTGCAACTGTCAAACTTCAAAGTCACAGCACGAAGCATGGTGCAGTTATCAATGAATGTAACGTAGTAATTTACGTTAAATGTTTTAAAAACTTTTTAAATTATTCTGAGCAATTATAAAAAAAAACTATAACAATGGAGTACATATCTCCAGAAGACGCAACTCTAGATACGGGCACACGAATGTAAGATAAGATTGCTCTTTTATAATTATGTCTGCAGGTTATAGACATGTATCTAATGTAATAATTTTTGTTTTCTCAGATTATGCTGTCAATGTGCAGTACCTATAGAAGCAAATCCTTCTAACATGTGCGTTGCTTGCTTAAGAGCTCACATAGATATCACTGATGGAATTCCTAAGCAGGCTACACTTTTCTTTTGCCGTGGCTGTGAGAGGTAGTTAATTCATTACTTATCATTTTTAGCTTAATCTTAAGGTATATTGTATTAATTTTACAGGCTAGTGCTAAAGTACTTTATTTTATTTTTAGTTAGAATAAGTACCTGAAATGTATATCTTAAGTATAAGGTCTAATTATCTTCTTATATAATATGTATAATACAAATGTAACTAGTTGCTGTCAGTACATTTAAGATACATGAGATAACCTATTATTAGGTAACTTCATTAACATAATTGAGCCCAAAACAATGACTTTAGATATTTTGTCTGTTTGTGTCTTTGTGAATGCTTATCTCAGAAACAACCTAACCTATTTCAATGCAGTTTTCATTTTTATGTCTTTGTTTTATTTCAATCAGTTTAGAAATAAAAATGTGTGTATTTTAAGTTGTATCTTCTGTAATCAGGAATGCATAATATCTACACAAATTCATCTAGTAACATTTTAAATACATTGCTATTTTAGTGTATTTAAATAGGCTGCTTAATATTAAGATATAACTTTTTGTAGATATCTTCAGCCCCCAGCTGAGTGGGTAGTTTGTGCTTTAGAGTCAAGGGAACTATTAGCACTGTGCTTAAAGAGACTTAAAGGTCTAAATAGAGTGAAATTGGTTGATGCTGGCTTTGCATGGACAGAACCACATTCCAAAAGAATAAAGGTAGTTATTTTTCTTAAATATTTCATTAGGGAATAATATGTAATACTGGTTTCCCCAGAATTCTGGTTTGAGATCTGTTGTAAAATATTATATACTTAACAGACCATGAGAGACAGAAGGTTTGTAATCATTACATTTTTTTGTGACAGGTAAAATTGACAGTACAGGGTGAGGTTATGGGTGGAGCTGTATTGCAACAAACTTTTATAGTAGAATATGTTGTTCAACATCAAATGTGTGATGCGTGTCATCGGTCAGAGGCACAAGATTACTGGCGTGCTCTGGTGCAGATTAGGCAGCGAGCCAACAACAGAAAAACATTCTATTATTTGGAGCAGTTAATTCTTAAACACAAAGCACACGCTAATACACTTGGAATAAAACCTAAGCATGGTACATGTATATTTTTTTAATAGTCTAATTACTTTATTTTTGGTGGTTAGTTATAACAACAGAATACTACTGTACCTAATGAACATATCTTATATTATTTTTAATTTTCTTTAAACACATCAGGTCTGAAACAGTAGTTGTAATATTTTAAGTATTGTATTTGTAATGTCATGAATTAATCAAAAAAATTGATAATATTCTATTTTACTTTTGTTAAAGGCTATATATATAATATTATTTATGAGCATCTACAATACCATTTCAGATGGCTTGGACTTTTTCTATGCAACAGAAAATCATGCTCGGAAAATGGTTGACTTCATACAATCAGTGCTCCCAATAAAGTGTCAACATTCAAAGAAACTCATTTCCCATGATATTCACAGTAATGTATATAACTACAAGTTCACATTTAGTATTGAAATTGTGCCTTTATCAAAAGACAGCATTGTCTGCCTTCCTAAAAAGTTAACACATCAATTGGGTTCCATTTCACCTATATGTTTGGTGCAAAGAGTTACTAGTACAATACATCTTATTGATGCAAACTCAGGCCAAGGTATGTATTAGATTTTGTTGTAAAATCATACAAAATAATTATAATTAATCTCTCATTGTGACTTACTATAATAATATAATTTTTCTAACCCCCAATGCAAAAAGACATACATATTATAAATTTGAAATGTTGGTATGGCAGCACCTCTGAAACAAATAAATCGATTTTGGTGTGGTTATTCATCTTCGAAAGCTAGCATGATTAAATTAATTATCGTATTACCAGTGTAGAGTGACAATAGGCTTTACTAAAAATTTTAATATTGTCTTGAAATTTTGTTATTACAATTTCTTATTTATTTATTCCAGTATGTGATGTATCATCAACAGTCTATTGGAGATATCCATTCACACCAATCTGCAATCCAAAACAATTAGTAGAGTATATTGTTATGGACATTGATATTTTAAAGGAACATGTAAGTATAATAATTTTTAGTCATTAAATGTAAATACATCATACTTCCTAAAATTTTCATTTCCGAAAACAAATAGCATGTTAGAAAACATCTAGTTAAGTGTAATTTCTTTATGATTGAAGTAGGTATTTTCTGTTGCAATATGTTTCTATTAGAGAAACATTTGTACTGACATTGAATATTCAATCTTAGAAATAATATAACTGTATATTTTATTTATAATATATTTGGAAAGAAACATTACTTTTTTATAGAATCTTACAAATGTTTCATGATTGTATTGTTCAGGAGAAGAAAACATTTCCTGGACAAGGTGTTGTATCAAACAAACATGTGGTGGCTGATGTGTGGGTGGTAAGAGCCAGTGAGCTGGGCTTAGATGTGAGCCCTGTCCACACTAGAACACATCTTGGTCATTTACTGAAGCCTGGGGACACTGTACTCGGGTTAGTCTTAAATAATTAAATTGATAACAATATTGTTTTTTCTTACTTTGTAAAATATTATTAATTTTGATTAATAGAAAAGACATTTTTTTACAGAAACTGGTTATACTTTTGATATTATTGATCTACTTCTATATTTAAAATATAAAACGAGTCATAATTATAATTTGTTGAAACCATTAAAATAGATGGTAAACATTATATTGTTACTTTTATTGCAGCTTTGTTAAGTTTTTTTTAATATGTATCTTTCCATCACAGGTACAATTTGGGTGATTCTAACGTGAATGATGACAACCTGGAGAAGTTGGACCGCAATTCTATTCCAGATGTGTTTCTAGTTAAGAAGTATTATGGCGAGCGGTCAGCCAGGCGTCGTGCCCGGAACTGGAAACTCAAGCACATGGCAGACGAACTACATGAGGGAATGAGCTCATCTAATGAGTAAGTTTACTTTTTTAAACTATACATATCACATATAAATTTTCCAGATACAATACGGAATATACATGTTGCTTCAAAATTGGTGACTGTTCTTTATAATTATGAATTTATTTTCAAAATTTATCGTTTTTGATACTTGTAACTTATATAATCATTTCAAACAATACATGCGTATCTAGATGACTATCTATAAGACGCTATATCAGTGTTTATTCTATTTTAAGAGTGCAGAAGAAATACGGATGTTTGGTCATATTTGGACAAAATTTATGAACTTTATTTTCTTTATTTTAAATAATATTCCCAAATTGCTAACTGAATTATTATTACTTTCGTTTGGTTGAACATAAAATTATTTTTTCTTTAATGCTACGGAAATGTCTCTTATCAGTATGACTTAACATATTAGAAACATTTCATAATTAATACTAAGCCACTGACTTTCTTATCACAATGGTATTCGAAGTATTTGAAAAAATTTAAGGACACAACGAAGTGAAATACATATTTTTTATTATTGTGTATTTAAAGGACTGAACTGATCTGAATAACGTTTACATACGTTAGCGTCAGTTGTAAGTAAAGTAATTAGGTATGACTAAATACTTTGAGCATGAAACTTTACGTAGAGCTAATTGCGATACGTGAATTTGATTAAATCTTGCTTTATTAATAACAGTTAGGATTTTTTATAAATCATGTGATAAATATGGATTATAAAAATAAGACACTTCGATAGTATTCATAATTGACGTATTGGTTAGATAAAATAAATCCGAGTGTTGACAATGGTAATTAATGTTTTTGCCGTTCAATATTGTGTTTTTTTAATGTTTAATGATTTTAATGAAAGTAAAATGCAGTCAAGATTTTTTAAATAGTAAAAATATATTGTTATAACGATAAGATCACCTTTATATTCATGCTGGACTATTTCTCTAGGGACTACAACGAGTTCTTGGACGATCTAGAAGAAGACCCAGCATTCCGACAGAACATCAACATATTTAAGGATGCGAATAAGATGCCTGTAGATACGGATGATATTGACCCGTCACTTCCTCGTATTACACTCGCCGAGATGCTCGATGATCTGGTCATTGAAGACGAAGAAATGACCGAAGTTTGATAAATTGGTCTAATTTATGCCCCACTTACATTTTTGTAATTTTTTGCCAATTTTTCAACAATAAATTGTTTATAAATAGTTCATAATTTTGTTTTCTCACATCTTGAAAATGTATAATGCAAAACTCGATAAGGTAAATCATTGTCAATACAAACCCTGACACTGGTTGTATATTATGCCCTTAAAATAAAAAAAATGTATTAAATTTGTGAATGGTGGGATTTTGTTACTCATCCGAGTCGCATTGAAATACCATTTACTATCAATATTCACTTCATCCTTATTGTCTAAGTAAGGTCCGTACAAGTCACACTTCTCTGCAATTTCAGTACTTGCATCTTTTATTTACGTAGCGTTCTTCACGCAATCTGTCCATAAGTTCGCCTATATTCTCCAAAATTCACGCTCGACGTCATTACATCGCTTACATCTCTTTTCACGTAGTGTAGATGTTTGTAATCTATCAATTATCTTTAATTGAAGCTTTTAAACTTCTAACATATCCGTAATCTTGTTCTGCCACGAGTAGTGCTCTTTCCTTTTTTTACATTTACTAATAAATAAAAAATAGTTTCAACGCGATAAAGTTACTTGTTGCGAAATGCTTATTTAGTGTTAAAATACCTAAGCATTATACTGTCAAGATTAAAATATGATTGATCATAACAGCTTAAATTGCGATAAAGTAATTATTCTGTCCTAAACATGATTTGTGCATGGGTAACATGCACTAATCATGTAATTTACGCTGGAACATATTATGTATAGACGTATATAGATAACAAAAAATACTATTGTTTCTTTCGTCGTTATTTTGAATAGTACCTAAACTCAAAGAAAATTCAATTGCACTTCAATAATAATTTTATTATAGCTATATAGTATATATATGCCCTCATCTACTCATATAAAAGTGTTGAAGAGTCTTGTTATCAATCATTAGCCCTCGATCAAGCATATGGTAAAGATGAGAGTGGCTATAATAGTATTAGCCATTATAAGTGGTAGTGTGTCAACGACTTATTTGTCAACAGGTAAGAATGTGTTAATGACATTTGAGATCTCAAGGAATATGAAAGGACCTATACGTTATTTAACGTTATTACGGCTCTCTCTCTACTTATCTAGAAATTTTAGTAATCAGTTATTCAAATTTCATTACTATCGGTTCAGTACTTCAAATTTTGAAACTTGTCTTCAGAAAATGCGTACAGGGAACAACACTGCTTTTATGAATTATATCAATATTATTTAGTATTATAAGTGTGAAAATTAAGTTATTTGGGAAATCTAATTAATAAGATCGTAAACATAAACCGTATTATAGTTTCAAATAAAATCGCAAAATAAATATTATTGATGGATTTTTTACATTAACCTACTTTCTTTCAGACGACCTTAAGAACTTATTTATAAGAGCTCTACAAAATGACACTAGTCCAACAGATTGGAATCATATCAAAGATTTAACAGAAATATTTTATTTGCCACAAGAAACTTTCGTGAATGATGATAAGAGATTGATTGCTAGAACGGTTAGATTTTATTTTTATGTTTTTTACAAGAATTATATTACAACTTTTTCCCTTAAGATAAAAGTAGTTATAGTTTTGAACTAAGATCATAGAAGACAAAATAAATTATACAGTAGTACATGTCATTTAGTATAAGAAGGTATGCCTTGATAATGTGGCAAGTACATTAAACTGAAAGGGAGTGTGGAAATTTATACACCGCCCCCAACGTTTAATTATTAAATTATTTATTGCTTCCCCTTTTATTTTTTTATTTATAAGTACAGCATAATATCATTTTATTGTCTAGTTATACATACATATAATCGAGGTAGGGCTATAGTGGTTGCTTATAATTTCAATAGCCTAATACTTTGAAGAAGTTATATTCAAGGTAAAATTTTCAGAATCTTATGTGTCTCGGGTGCCGTACGGCGTTTGCGGCTTTGACTGATATTGTAAGGGCTGGCGTAAGCGATGCAGATATTGTTGGTACAATAACATTTATTTGCAATACATTATCAATAGTAAGCTCGAATGTGTGTCATGGAGCGATTTTATTAAATGTGGTTAGTATGATTTCCCGTTCTCACTAGATTGGGGTTACAATTTTAAGTCGTCTTTTAATCTAATCAAGTATTTAAGTAATCTGTATAGAGTTGTAAATTAATTTCTTCACATTCATCATCTGCTAACTTCATTTGAGCTTATATCTTGGCAGTGTGTAAAATAATCAATGCTTTCCGTTTTAGCCAATCTTGACATACATTATAAGGAATACTCCAGAAGCACAGCCAAGTACGTTTTGCGGTCTCATTTTTCAAACCACGCAGGAGTCTAATAACTGCGTATTCAACGATGACAGATTTAATTGGCAAGTAGAGTTGCCACCACGTGGTCGAGTGCCCGAAGTAAGTGGATTATCCTCTTTATTATGGTTTCAATATAGATAACAATCTACAAGTAAAGCTCTTATGTGCACTTTGTAAAATAAATAGAACATTTGTTATATGGATAATGTAACAAATATACAGAGAGACTTCGTTTCAGTTCTTATATTTATATCAATAAAAATCTTAATATATTTTTATCTGACATTACATTTAAAATTATGCGAAATGTCTTTCTATTCTTACTATAGGAAGTAGAGCCTATCAGCCGCCTCCATAAATATTGGAAGTAATCATTCATAACACAATTTACCATAAAATCAGATATAAAAAGTGCTAAAATTGTTTTAGACTACATATACCGCAACAAAACCCCTTAATGTCGCCTTAATCACTGATGCTCATATTGATCCTCTATACGAGGCATTTGGTGTAGCGGATTGCTCTGAACCAACATGTTGTAGAAAGGGACAAACACCAAGACATCTAAAATACACATACAATCCAGAAACAGATGAGGATATTGTATTAAACTGTTTAACGGAAGTCAACGGGGAACAAGTAATTGACATCGACGTGGCAAAGAAATTAAGGCAGTCTAGAAGTGCAATTAAAAATAAAAACAGGCGTTCGGAACCTGCGGGCTATTGGGGAGATTACAGGAACTGCGATACACCAATTTGGGCATATGATGACGTCATTGAGAGAATCCACTCCTCGCATAAGGTAAATAGAAAAATAAAATACAATCCTACTTTCAGTTATTTTTCAGTAGTTCAAGGTGCTCTTTTATTTTATAATGTGAAGAGTGAACCACTTTTAATACACATGTTTTACATTATATTAAGTAGAATTATGTTACTTATTTTATTTAAACTATTGAATAGGTTAAATTACAACTAATAAATCCTGTTAGTATATTTTTCTTTGCTTTATAATTGCTTCTAAGTAAGTATATACGATATCTAAAATTAGATTAAAACAATGATTTCAGGACATTGATGTAATATATTATATGGGCGACACCATAGACCACCATATTTGGGAAACCACATACGAATTAATTAACGATGTGAACCTCTACTTAGTTGATAAAATACGGAAAACATTCGGCGAGAAAGTTCCTGTCATAGCCACTCTTGGAAATCACGAATCTCAGCCCACTAATCAGTAATTATTTTATCTCTTATAAATACTTTACCTACCTACTTGTAAGCGTATTAACGGATAATCCGCGTAAGAATTTAAAAATTAAAAAATGTTATACCTGATTACGTTGCTTTAGACTGAAAACTGTATTAAGGAATATAAAGTACTTACATACAATAAAAAATCTGCTTTAAATATAAAATAGAATAAGATCATAGCTGATATCTAGTGCCTATTAATTTGATGTAATAGATAATAACTTACGTTACGATAGTAGGAGATGTTCTAAGTTCAGGTATAATATTTAAAAAAAAGGCTCTTTTCTTTACTATTATTACGAATTTTGATGTTCAATTCGTTTTTCAGATTTGCTCCGGAGAGAGTAACAGAAGAAAAACTGAATACTACTTGGTTGTACGAAGGTTTAGCAAGGAAATGGGGTAGTTATTTAACAGAAGAAGCGAAGGAAAATTTGCGCAAGCGCGGCAGTTTTTCTATGGTCATAAGGCCTGGCTTGCGGGTGATATCCCTCAATAGTAACGTTGCCTATAAAAACAATTGGTAAGATTATAATAAAAGGCTTCATTTACATATATATGTAAATGATATTTTCCATTGTCATTTTCAAAAGTTCATTATATTTAAAACATTTAAGGTATTATTGATGTAAATAGCCTCATACATTATTAAAGTAAAAATGTCGGTCTATATACACATATAATAAAGCCGACAGTTTGTTTGGTGGAGTGCACTAGTCTTAAAAACTATTGATTTGGATATAATCATTCTTGGATTTTTGGATAGCCCATTTTTCAAGGGGGGCTATCGACCATAGAGTAACATGCATCGATTTATAAGAGCGGAGCATCAGTGAGAAATGTTGCACAAACGTAGAATATTTAATGCTGTTGAAAGGCTTCGCTGCGTGAACAGTTAAGAGTTACGGAATAATTATGTGTGACTGAATTGTTCCTCTTGAAAAATCTGGGATAAAATATATGTATCTTTAAGAATTAGATCTTTTTAAGGGATTTTCTATACTATTATTTTCTCTGACGCAGAAGTTGCGCGGGTCAGCTAGTATTATTATAGTATATCATAATTATCGCTTTGTATATCTTATCTTTATAGTCAAACTTTTAAAGCAATTTTCTAATGTTATTAAAAAAAGTATCCTGTTTTTTTTTAATTTCTTTTTAATTTAACATTTTAGGTGGTTAGTCTTTGATCCGTTAGACTCTAAAATTCACTTAGATTGGTTAGTGAGCGAACTACACAAAGCGGAGCAAGCCGGTGAAAAAGTACATATCCTTACTCATATTCCACCTGGTGTGCATGACTTAATTCACACCTGGACGCGAGAGTACAACAGAATAGTTAATAGGTAAATTTAACAATAATTTACAAACAATGTCAGATTAATATATAAAAGTTAAAGTTAGAGGTTTCCTACCATTATCCTAGTTTGACTTGTTTGTGTATTTTTTTATCGAAAAATAAATTTAAAAAAAAATGGCTTTAATTATATTTTGAAATGGCTTTAATTTTATTTTGAAAAATCTTGTTGGGAACCAATACCAGTATAGTATTGTGTATAAAATCTGAGAGGTAATTAATAGATGTTGTTTTTTCAGATTCCATAGAACAATAGCGGCTGAATTCAATGGCCATACGCACTCGGATGAGTTTAAAATATTTTACAGCAGTGAAAATAAGAACTCTGCAATTGCAGTAGCATGGGGCGCAGGTAGCGCCACTGCCTATACAAATAACAACCTCAATTATAAAATCGCAGTTTTTGATCCTGTTAGCTATGTAAGTAGCAAACATTATCGCATTTTCGGATAAAGCAAGTCTAAAACACAGCAAATATGCTCAATGTTTACTTGAAAGAAGTTCAGGTTTTTAATTTCATTTAGATTTTGTTTCACTAGCTATAACGAACATTTCAATTTACTAGGGATTTAGTTTCATTATAAATCTTTTGTTTCAGAGTCCTACAAGTATCAATAACTACGTTTATAACCTAACAGAAGCAAACTTAAGACCATATCGACGCCCTCATTGGTTCAACCTTTACAATATAAAGAATATATACGGTCTTCAAGATCTTTCTCCAAACTCAATGAATCAATTGGTATATTCAATGGCAACTAATAGAAAACATTTATTGGACATTTATAATGCATTTACTTCAAAATTAAGCGATAGAAGGTGGCCATATTGTGATATTTTTTGTAAAATCGATAATTTATGTAAAATAGTAGTGACAGTACTTTTTGATCGCGAAAAATGTAACGAATTAACTAATTTATATTTTAGTTAAAAATAAAAGTATTGAAATACACCTATTTTTATTTTTTAACAAGACAGTTCATAGTTTAATAGTCTAATAATAACTTAATGATCAACTATACTTAACCAAGTTAATTGTGGCTTCCATTTTAAGTCTTTGCTGGGTATTTTATCTAATACCACCATCTGCAAAAAAAAACGTTAATTAATAAGAATAGCATAGAAATATATATAGGATGTAAATATATATATTTATTATATCTTCTATACACAAAATAAATCAGTAAAATTCGCGTGTCTATATATTCAATGAATTTATGTAAAAACTGTCGTAGAGGTGTTTTTTGTGTCTTTCTGGCTAATCTCCGAAAGCTCCCAATGAGCTTCTTTCATTACTTTCTACATATAATAAATCATTAGAGGAAATCATAAATTAATAATGTTACTCAAAAAAAAATGTGATACAAAAGTAGTACTGGATTACAAAATAGATATAAAGGCGAGTGAAAACGCTGGCAGATGTTAGTATGTATGATAAATTTTTATTTTTTTTATAGATCTAGTTTGTAACAATTGCTTATTCCAGCTTTTTAAGTAAGCAAAGTTACACAAGCTGTTTATAGGTGTCTCTTAAAAAATGACTCTTTCATATTGATATACTATCTGTGAACAAAAAATAGAAATACATAATGCATATATTTTACCTGATGTCTGATAAAATGAACAATTTTCTCTACATGTTCTGGGTTTGTATCTGTACCTAAAGAATAAAACCTTCTCCAAACAGCTGCGGCTAAAACTTTATCATCATCAAGACCTTCATCATAGCCCACTAATGCGGCTTGGAACTGTTCTGACAATTCTGTTACTTGTTTCTTAGCTATAGTTGGATTGGCACCCTAAAAATTATTTACAGATATACAGCAAATTTGTATTTCCACAATATTATAAATACTATAAAATATATCTACTTATAAAGTCAAAGAATAGGAAATAATTACTAAAATATTTAGTCATTATAGAAAATTGATCATTTACATTTAATAGAAAACCTCATTATATTTAGTTAATTCTTTCATAAAATGAGTCGAAATGAAAAAATTGGCTTCAACAGTTGTTTTGGATTACATGCATGATATTTTTTAGGATATAGTTAAAATAAAGTATTCAAAATATATTTTTTAAAACAAAAATTGTTATGATACAGTAACATCTTTCTCTTAAAAGAAAAATGTGGCACCAATAGTTTAATAGGTAGCTTTTTCCTATTCACATTAGCTTTAGTATCTACACTAAAAGTATATGTAGTACAAACTTATTACCTCTAAAAACTTTATCCTATTTGCAACATCAGCCCAAAGGGCTTCTATTATACAGTTTCTAACAAAATGTCCATCTCCCTTCGTATATTTTTTCTTTTCACCAGTTATTGTCATATCTTCTGCCATGTACCGTACTAATATCAACCAGACATGGACTTCAGTCACAATAAACCATGAGGCAAATGTATCTGGAAGCTCTAGAACTTCAAACCATTCATTGTAAGCTATTTTCTCAGGTACACACTCATACAAGAAGTATCCAGTTAACTTTAGTCTCTGAAATGGTTGTGTTTTTAAATATAGTATTCTAAAATAAAGACATTTTAGAAAACTGAAATGTTGTGGTGTATTAGTTTGTGATGTGGTTATATAAGCTCAAAAAATCAAAAAATTGTATGTTACAAGTGAAAACATAAAAACTAATGCATTCTGTAACATTTTTAATTTTCAGCATCAGTGTATTATAATATAAATGACTGCTTTTTAAAATAAGATTACATATGAAGAAGCCAATTCCTGCTTTTATTCTCAGGCATTTATATACTATCAGATATTAATAGAAGTTTCTATAATAGATCTACTATTGTAGATTGTATATATTAAATAAAATTTGTGAAATTCTAAGACAGCCGATGAATATTCAAACTTTACTAGAGGACCAGTACTTGTGTCTGATAATTGTTAGAGTAGTATATGTAAACATAAACATCAATAGTAAATAGTATTACAGTTCTTTCTTGGTCCATCCATCCAACAGCTTTCATAAATTTCTTAATATAGCCTTCTTCGACGGCAACAGTACTTTGTAGTCTATTACTTTGTTTCATGTAGTTAGTATTAAAACTACTAACTCTTGCATAATCAACATAACCTTTTCTTTTATATTGTCGAAGAACCTTAAATTATAATAATACTATAAAATTAATTAACATACGCATTAAGCTATGAAAATTTATTCTTAATTTATAAACTAATTTCGAATTAAACGCGAATAACTTTAAATGTTAATAATGTTAATAAAATATTACTTGATATATACAGCGATTCCTGAACATTGTACTTTTCTTTCACAACAATTTATGTCCTACAATAATATAATCAACAAATCATTTTTCTGATAACGATAGTGTTTATTTAATTATTTATTAATTTTCTTTCTTATTAGGTAAATATATTTTTAAATATATTCCCCAATTACTATATAAGTATATACAGTAAAATGTTAATTAATAGAAATAGTCAACTGTCAAAATTGCATCACAGATTACTACTTAAGTACTTATCTGAAATCAAAATCAGTGTATTGTCGAAGTTTTAAATACAGCTTGCTAAATCTGATGCCGGCTAAGAAACTCAATATTTTGTTATTAATTCTACCATTGCTTATGAAATATGTATATCTAATTAATATAAATTAATGTGCGAAACTTATTAGTTAATAATTATTATAATGCTTAGGTATTTTGATAGATATTGCAGGTAAAAAATGAACATCTAAATCGGTATAGTAATTTCAATGTAATTAGTTAATAAGGAATGATTCAAAAACTATTTCTTTGCCACTTGTAACTCCATAACAACATCAATTTTATAATAGTAACTATTGAAGTTGAGTTAGTGCTAAATTAAATAAAAATACAACTGCAATTTTTTAATGATTTTAATTCATATGTATATAATCACTCGTGGAAATAAGAAACTATTAGTTTCACTAGGCTTTGAAAATAATGGCTAGTGTGACCAATAATTGGTGGTAATTTGATAAACCTTTGCATGTTTGTAGTATTGTCTACTCTTGAACTGCCTTTAGCCTGGGGTGCGGTTGCCATGAGTAAGTAGTAAGTTGGCAACATTCTATACGTATTTGACTTGTCGCAGATATCGTATCGAATAGGTTATTACATAATTTTACTTTTCGGCGATCCTTTTCTTAGCCCTTTCATATCATTTCATAAAAATGTTAGGGGCTGTAGGAAGAGTGGGTAGCAGCCTCTTGGCTGCTAAATCTGTAGCAGAATGCGGGAAAATTGTATCGGTCTCTGCAGGAAACAGGAATTACGCTGCCAAAGCCGCTGGAAAAGGGCAAGGTAAGGTAGTTGCAGTTATTGGTGCCGTCGTAGACGTACAATTTGAGGACAATTTACCACCCATTCTTAATGCCTTGGAAGTACAGAACCGTTCGCCACGACTCGTTCTTGAGGTGGCGCAACACTTGGGTGAAAACACTGTCCGTACCATTGCCATGGATGGTACTGAAGGTTTGGTCCGTGGTCAAGCAGTACTCGACTCCGGGTCTCCCATCCGTATTCCCGTAGGAGCAGAAACCCTGGGTCGCATCATCAACGTAATTGGTGAACCCATCGACGAACGTGGCCCCATCCCTACCGACAAGACGGCCGCAATTCATGCGGAAGCTCCTGAGTTTGTCGACATGTCTGTCGAACAAGAGATTCTGGTTACTGGAATCAAAGTTGTAGACTTATTAGCTCCATATGCCAAGGG
>JAOSYY010024290.1:0-15120 GCA_025727935.1 Hebomoia glaucippe
TTTGGACGAAATTTTTTTTTTCATTTTTTTAAGATACAGCATATAAAAATACATACAACCCCCAATTTTCACCCCTCCACAATCAATCCCTATTTTTATGTGGCAAAACGATGTTTGCTTGGTCAGCTGGTTACATTTATAAAAGAATAAATCCGGTTGGAATGAGCGTATTAAAATGTGTGGCGTAAGTCTCAAAAAGAGACAGATATTTGTACGAGACAATTGTTTGTATTTTGACATGTAATTAATGAGAGGAGAATGACAAGGCAGTTTTGAGGCGAGTGTGACGGGTAAAGTTAGAAGATTAAATCAATGACGTCACACAGGTCCTATAAATAAGTTGGATTGAGGAGCGTGTATAGGTTATTGTTAAAGGAAGGTGATTTTGGAAGGATACTAGCAGACCAGCCATAGTCTGACTGCACCAAGGCTGGCGTGATTATATTGTGTTTAAAAATATAAATTAAGGAATAATTTGTTCCATCGCTAGCGATGCTCTGCGATTCCATCCATTTTTTTCCAGAATTATGAATAACTACCAGGATCTCGTTCATATATCTAATATATAAAATTCTCGTGTCACAATGTTCGTTCCCATGATCCTCCGAAACGGCTTAACCGATTCTTATGAAATTTTATATGCATATTCAGTAGGTCTGAAAATCGGCTGCTATCTATTTTTCATCCCCCTAAATGCTAAGGCTGGTCCGCCCGAAATTATTTTTTTATTAAAAAGTAAATTTTTTCTGCTTTTATTTCTTTAGGATACAGCATATATAAATACTTACTACCCCAAATTTTCACGCCCTCATTTTATATATTTATGTGGCAAAACGACGTTTGCTGGGTCAGCGAGTTATGTATAAATGTTTAATGTCAATAGAAATCATAATTTAAACATTTGCCAGTAAACTGGACATATAACATTTTTGGCTTAGAAATCTTATTGGCATTTAAGTTGTCGGGCACTAAACTAATTATTATACGATAAAATAATATGTACTTGTGTCTTAACTATGTTATTTTCCAGTCTATATTGAGATTTGTACATAGCATCAAATGCATGTCACTGATAGAACTGTCATTATTTTGAGGTCTTTTAGTCAATTTTAACAGGCTTTCGGCGTATTCATTGTAATATATATTTTCTTAGCGCAATATACAGTTTATAAAACCTACCCACTGTCTATTTTTAAATAACGAAATGGTTACTTGATTGGTCTAGGATACATTTTGCAACAATTGGAAAAATGTATTATAAACACAGCATTGAATGTCAATTAATCACTTTTCAGGGTATTGAACAATTAAAAAAGGAGCAAGCGCGGTGGATTCGGAAGTCTCGTTGGAAGAGTATACAATCGGTATTCGGAAGGTTTTCTATTTTATGGTTCTCACCTTTCACGCAGCCATCGCCTAAGACAAAACTCGAGAGCTATCTATATAGTGTTTAAATTAAAAACACGTTACGGACATATGATTGACCTAAAAATGACCATTACAACTTTACAGAAGTTGTAAAAAATGTGTTGAACTTTTGATTTGCGAATTTTTTGCTTTTTAATATCTAAATTTATCTGGATCTAGTTATTTACATAATCTATGTACGTTATCCTTCTACGCGTACAAGATATTTTGATCTATATCTTTACATATAATTAAATAGATAATGTTTTTATTATCAGTATAACATTTATATACTCAGTGTATATGAGAAGTACATAGAGATTACATTACAATGTAATCTCTATGTACAATGTGTTTGTCAATATTATAGTCTTTATACTCAGTGTATATGATATACAAGTTATTATTTTTCTGTCTATCTGTTTGTTCCGGCTTGTCCCGAAAAAGTGGGGCAATTTTGATGGGACTACGAGCTGATATATATCATGGCGTGTAACATAGACAACTTTTATTTCATCATTGATAACCATATATATAAAGTCATCGCGGCTAAAGTAGTGGGGTATTGATTTTTTTTTTATTATATTAATATCTTCATCACCATTAGTATTCATAAAATCAATGCGGGTGGAATCGTGGCAGGATAAAGTTCAGATCTATCGTTAAAAATTTCAAACACAAAAAAAAACACGATCGAGTGAAATTTCATAAAATAGTTGAAAAACATTCGATATTACCTGACTTAACTTTTAATCCAATTTAGAGACGTTTTAAACCGTTTATATATATAAAATTGTATCAACACTTTGTCTTCTCTTTCTTCTTTCCCCCTAGGTAAGGTTCGCGAAACATGTTTTCTCTCTCCATTCTCTATCATGCGTCATGTCGGCATTCACACCATTTATGCTTATGTCAACACCTAATCGCCCTCTGCCATATTCATCCACATACTTTTCGTCACGTGACATACTTCCGTCCGCATGACTTGCAGAAACTACGCTAATCTTTTACTTAATTCATACTGTATACAGTCGTACTCTTGACAAGTCTTGTCACACCGCGCTTCCATCCTAACTTCCTCATCTCTGCGACATTCATTATTATTTCATCCATATCAATACTTTTAATAAGATGGTAATTTAAGTTAAGAGCAAATTAGCGTTGAGATATTATGGGAGTTACAATTTTTGGTATTTAACTAGATCTATATAAATTTAAACAGCGAAGTGCATATTTAAACTGTAGATTACATTTGTTTTTTGTTAATGGAAATTGTTAAATTTTTAGTGTCACAAATTTCTCATAATCAAAATGCACACAAATTACATGTATTTTAATTGAGTTCGTGATCAAAACGTGATTCTTGGTCAGGAATTTAAAATATATAAATTATATTCAACTTTATAACGTTTAGTTCTTATTTATTTATCTAAAGATAATTTATGATTCATTATAAATGTAATGAATTGTGTAGACTAGGGTTCGGATGTGGTACACGAAACGCCTTTAATTTTTTTTTAAATATAAGTTGTAATATCATTGAGATACATAATCATCGCTAAACGAAGCAATAATATTTTTTCTGTGTCGCCTAGATTATTTATTGACTGGACTGATGCAATAAGTGTATGCTAGTTTTAGTAATAACCTTGACATTAATAAATTCAAAGCGTAACGCTTGCTTGTTTACCACGCGAGTTGATAATTAGTCTTAATTTACA
This sequence comes from Hebomoia glaucippe, assembly GCA_025727935.1. Classification (NCBI taxonomy): domain Eukaryota; kingdom Metazoa; phylum Arthropoda; class Insecta; order Lepidoptera; family Pieridae; genus Hebomoia; species Hebomoia glaucippe. Next base: position 3,129 of record JAOSYY010024290.1, read on the forward strand.
TTATACATATATAATGAAAATTGTCCGAGTCGGTTGTTTATGCTTACATACTTTTTTCTAGCTTGTGTTTTTGGTAAAAATATTTACTACAATAACTATAATAAAATCTATATAACGACATTGTTTAACGAAAATCGTGAAATGTCATCGGTTAATTTTATCACTTAGGGCAGGGATGGCGAACAATTGGTACAGGTCGTGATGTTTTGATAACGCCACCGATCAAAGCTCCTTGTTCACTGAGGAAAAACCTTTTGAAACAGGTAAATGGATATTTTTAGTTGCATTTTTTATAACTGCAACTAAAAATATCCATTTTCTTTGCATATTGTTTGTCATCTAATGTGTAACAAAAGAATTATGACTAAGATTACTTGAATTTAAAAACTGAGGTATTCATAAAAGTTCGTCACCCCTGATTTAAGTGCTTGGTTTCTGCCGCACGATAATGGCTAACTCGTAATCTAATGGGCAAATTTTGACGAGGTTTTTGTATGAAAACTGAATCGAGACTCATCTATCAGCTATTTACAACTGATGACTTGTCTTAAGCAATTTTTAAAATTTAAAATTATATTTGCTGAAGTCTTACGTTGTGTACTGGGTCGCGCAGGCGTAAGGTATATGGAGAGTGTCGTTAAATAGAGAGATGTTATATAGAGCTTACACTGTGTAAAGTAAGAGCTGTCAATATTGAAGTTCTTTAATTTTAGTACTGTTTTGTATTATTTTTAGTGATGTAAGAGTATTCTTGGTGTATTTGATTTGATATTTATCGTTTGGGTAACTATGTTGTTTGGTAACATGGCGACGAGTAAAAACTTAGACTTAGAACAAAAGGAAAGGATCTCATAAATATTAATTTAAGTCAGACTGCATCTTCTTAACAGCTTATCTTCGGCGAAAATCTTAGGTGTTGTTTTCGATGGAAAATAAATGGTTAATAAAATGTTAGATATCTAAAATTGAAGAAAAATATCCAACGAAATGAGTGAATCAATCTGAAACTATTCTTTAAGTTGTGATTATGACATTGATTTCTTTGTAATTTTTCTATCATACACTCGGGTCACCTCATTTCGTGAACACTAAAACTGTTAGTATTAAACCATATAAATAGTTAATAATTAGATTTAATAAATATATTAATTTATATTGTACACTAAAAATATAGTTGCTAATACTGTCTGTGAGTTTGTTAGTTTAGTTCATCTATAGAGAAACCAACGGAACCTGATAAAAAATTTAAATAAATTTTGAAAAGTGTAAAACATTTATAACTCAGTAGTTTTGACCCAAAAACCTAATGCAACATTAAAATTATTGTGTCACTGCGTCTGGTCGCACTACTGCGAAACTGCTCGACCTATTACAACGACTTTCATAAAGTACTAAAATATGATCGGTAATTAAAAGTGATTGACAGAATTTTCTTGAACGCGAGCAAAGACGCAGATGGATTTTCATCTCTCTTTTACAGAATTAAGGTACTATGCTATTGATAAGTTAGTATATTTTGTTTGTTTATATTTTTTAACACGTTTCCTTGGTATTCTGATGGATATTAATTTTACATAGTGGTCAGGATTCCACTCACAACAGTCATCTTAGCATCTAAAAGGGACTCATCGACTATTGTATTATATATTTTTGGTGTTATCTATTTAATATATGCAATAATTTACTTTAAATAGTTACAATACGTTCTTTTCTTAAGCTTACAGGACTAGTGTATTATAAACTGTTTAAATCGTGTTATTTATGATATAACGTTACTTAGGTGTAAAGAGTATAATTCGCTGTTAGTATGGATCGCTAAAGCTGTCTGGAACGTGAAGAAAAAGAGAAATTCATTATTTATAACTCCGATACATACTTAAAAAAATGAATAGTTTTAAAAAATTACAATTATTTTGAGAAATTTGTACATACAAAATTTACAACGTACAAATGGTTGTAATAATTATTTTATCTGTTAAGATAATGACGATCTCCAACACAATTCTCCATCTCTCGCGGTTTCAGACTGATCCATTTCAATAGCTTGTATAAAATTAAATAGTGGTTATATATCAAGCAGCAGCGTTTAAGATAATAGTATTGGTAAATAGAACTGGATGAAATCATGATCTTCCAAATGTAGTTTTTCGAAAAACACCATGGAACCTTCATTGTCATGAAATGGTGTCATTTCAAATTATACCAATCGCTTTGTCATATATTTTAAATGGACTCCTCTAAGATGTATATGATTCATATTTTTCACCTTATATCGTTCTGCCTCGTGGTTTCTCCCACTTTCACTTCATATAATGTTTAGTCTGTTTCGCAGTGATACGATATTCAATTAATTATTTTTTTTACAGACGATCTAGTAATCTCTCAGTTTAATTTCGAGCCAAATAATTTTTTTCTTATTATAATATTAGTACAGATCCATTTCAATCAATCAATAAGGTTTTGTTAGTGATAAAATTGTATACAGTATCATAATATTAAAACATAATCATACATTTACATACTAACCAAAGATAATGGCCTAAATCAAATTGTGAACTATATGTATCATAGTTTTGATGATTTAACTAGTGATTATTTGATAGATTGGGAATACAGCTAATAATTTTTGGTGCTCTAAGCCTGAGAGCGTCATCTTAACAAGGCTGGTAAAGCTCCCCTGAGATTTTCGGGTTAATATGTGTACAAATAAAAGACAGTTCTAAATTAATATCGTTAGCTCTATTGAAAAGTTTCATTATTCGTTTTTAAAACGGCAATAGGATGTCAAATCTTATTTTATGATTATCAAATAGTTGTTGCAATCATTTTAAACGTTTGATGATGGTACGTTAAATGAAGACTTATGTTTGTGGTGACCAAAATAAGGTTGAGAAATTATGATCTAAGCGATTGGTATTTTTACGAAATACCGCCATATCAAAAATAGATGCATTCTAAAATAGAAGGGACACTTCCCATTCGATAGTTTGGTTTAACTATTTTTGATATTGTATAGTAGTAGGTATATTTGGTTTGCTTTTTTTACAAGGGTATAAAGAATAAGTTTATAAACTTAGACGCTAAGGTGGTAAAGATTCGATCAATTTTTTTATAGAATAGGGAACATACGACACACCAAACAAATTCTAAATAGAATTAGTCTAAAGTCTTTTTGTAAACACTGTTGTTATTTCGACGGTTCGAAAATTTTCTGATAATTGTACAATGGATTGTACTGTTACAAGAATTCGAGTTATAAATTAGTAACGTGTTGTTTAATGAAGCGCTACAGCAATTGGCTAGACCCTGGGCATCTCCGGACGGCAGAGCAGTACAAACACTCACTCGGGTGTGTTATAACCGCAAAAAAGTGTGTGAGATTGTGATGAACGAATGGCTAGGAGCTTATTCTGTCTTTGTTTGGGCGCGCTATTCATTACATGATTACCTCTAGTTTAGAGAATTGGAATGTATTCTGTGGTCTAAATCTAACGGATTTGGGATCAACACGGCTTTCTACGATGGCATTTGGATGTTTCATGTATTGTCTTTAGGGTTGTAATTGCGATATTATTACGATTCTTGAGAAAAGGTTTTGGCGTACCGATCACGAGGCGTTAGTGAGTATCGGATTTTGGCAGATACCACCCCAGGATCATTGTGCTGAGTTGAACTTGATAACAAACTAAGGTTTATTGCAGTTTTGGGTGGTAAAGTCTAAATATGTGGCGGTATGCCGCTAGGAAGTCTTTAATGTACGGTTGTTTGTCGTTTGGCTTAGAATACTGGCGTACTCTGGTTAGATATTGAGTCAGCTCGATTATCTATTTCAGAAACCAGGTGCTGAGGGCAGTGGGTATGTTTTATAGAATCAACACTACCCATACATGTTGAAGCGTGAGGTATAGTATAAAATTGATTGATCGCGACTTTTGGTGTGTCCATTGTGATAAAAATAGGTAAAAGATCGTGGAGTCTCGAAGGACGCCGGACAGAATCGGTTTGAGTGTTGCCTGTGCTGTAGTAAATAAAGCTTGTTGAGAATGGTAATAAAAAGTGTATAAGGTTTTGAAAGTGCACACGAGCTGCCACTATGCTATGTTGCGAGTTCGCTGATACGATGGTTTTTGTAAAAAAACGCACCGCCGCGCTGTAGGGTACGCACGTGTGATTTTGACAGTATATCTGTCTAATCTGTTACTCAGTTTGTTTAATCGGATTTGGAACGCGGTTAGTTTTACTCTAAAAATGACACGAAGTCTATGTCTTGGTATAATGGAGGGACGTGGCAGCTGAACTTTGAGAGTATATTTCGTCTCAATAATGAGGCCAATAGGACGTGGTGTGAACCAAAGTTTACAGTGTATGATAGACACTGCTTATTTAAGAAGTAGGGTGAGCCGCAAATTTGTCACCTATCTATCGACGGGATTCGTAAAACACGTTCTCGGGAATTAATTAGGTCGCAAGTGGCCACAAACTGTGTCTAGTACAATAAAAGGGGTGATATAAATTTTACTTCACAGTAAAATTGAAAACGATAATACGCTTCAAAGGTTTTTCAAATTTCGAATAGAATATATTAGCCTTGTATACATTTAGCTGGCCTAAATACATAGACTATGTTACCGGTGTAGTTTCAGTATAAGGTGTAAGTTAATCCTGTATATACTTAAGGTCGAAAAGATATAAGATTTCAACTGAAAACTTTAATTGATCATATCCTAGTTTCTTTTGATTCCAAGTTGAAATAAAGCTTTACTAATTTGTTTCGAATATATAGAAATTTTATGGGTTTTTCATTTGGTCTCGGTTAGACGTTAAGAAAGCACCAAAATGATATAAGGTATCGAAATCACAAAATTAATGACCAATTCTCAATCTTGTTGATAACATCAACGGGAACATATAACAGTTTTATCAATGTTTTAGTGAATATTAAAACGGATAAGTTTAAATATTAGAAGCTTAATTGGCTATTGTTTTTAACATGAATGTATCTAGTTATAGACAAATTGAACATAAATTTATAGTAGTGCTCTTACGAAAAATGCTCGTAAATATTTTCACGCTTAATCTTGATTCTGGCTTTGTCCGTCGGAAAAATTACGATATGTTTTCCATTACAAACTTTTGGTGCCTGGAGTCAAACAAAATGCCTTACCAACATCTATGGCAAAATACTAGATAAATAGGCCTAGTTAAAAAGTCAAACGCCATATGGTATTTTTTTCATATTCACTTTTTCGTGGTGATCGAACGATATTTTCCCACGAATTCAGTACCATTTAAAAAGTTCAAAATGTGATAATCATGTTTTATAATTCTTTTTAAATGTCTCTATGTTAATTTAATGTAGTTAATGCACTGATACGCTGTATAACTTGCATGTGAATATTGATTCCTATTATATTTGTAAACTGTTAAATAATTTTTCACTAATTCGCTTATGCTATTGTTAGCTGTCTGTAAGTAGCGTTTAATAGCATTATTATGTTAAATAGGGACACATTCCACGTCAGCATTCGTTGTATAGAAAAATGTTAACACCAAAATGACTATATTATTATCTATTTTTTTACTATATATATTCGTTTAATGTAGAAACTTAGAATAATAGGTCATAATATTTAATAGAATTATTGTAAACTGAAAACAATTTCTTGTTGTATTCTTGAGAAAATATAATACATTGTGTTTTGTAAAACTATTGTTTCATGATATTTTTATATTTAATTAATGCTGTTTATTGTAATAGGTTTATTTGTGGTGGATATTATCTATATTTTTTTATTTTATTTTGGAAATTTCAAATAATTGCTCTCTAAATTTTAATGGATTTTCACAAAAGTTAATCTACTATTCATTGGTTATTGGGCTAAAATTAGTATTAAAATCAAGGAATTAAACAAAATGTAGAGGACGTCCTGTTCATAAAATTTTAATAGTTACAATGTATTGTTATGTTAATATTGCACCCTTAAACAGATTTGTGATAAACATGCTTAATTCTTAGAAACACTAGAACACACACCTTGTAATATTTTCTATAATAAAAATAAGTTTTCCAAGACCTATTAAAAACTATGAGAGATATAATGATGTTTTATTTTCAACTAGTTTAAATTCTAGTTCGTTGAAGAAATGTTCCGAAATAGATTTCTGTGAGAAAACTAAGACTTGCATATTAAAAACAAATATAGTTATTTCTTAACTTAACAGATTACAACTATTTGAAGAGAAAAACAATTACACCAAATTTATTGATGCAGCTGTTTCTGAGATAAGACGGAAATAACCGACAAAATTTTATACGTTGTATCTACTTTCCCGCCGCGTATAAGGACACGTGACCGCGGCCTCGACGATGCACATCCGGCTCTTGTAGCGTCCGCTTCCGTCAGCCATGCGGGCGACAATGGACTGAAACTGCTGAATACTACGTACGGTATCGACACAATTTGTATGGAAATCGCGGCATGGAAACGTTGTCAGTCTGAATTTCCACGCAATTGAAATATAAATAATAAGACCGACGGCAGAACGTCATTAAATAATAATTCATATGATATGGCTAAGATTTGAAGGTTGACAACGCATCTTCTAGATGATTGGTACTCAACCTTTTTTTAATACGGACCACAAACACGCTTTAATTATCGTGTCGCGGGCCGCAAGTAATAAATTATTAAGATGTTAACCATTCAATGTGATTTTTGAAACTTTGAGCAAACCGAACGCCAAGAATTTACGAAGATGTAGATAGAAGGAGTGGTATCAGGCCGTCTTTTTCACCGCACGCAGCTATCTAGTTACCTATTATTCGCGCGTTGCACATGCATGGGCGTGAAAATTAAAATAATTAACAATTATCTCTAACTGCACGCGAGCCACTGGTAAAAGCCCGGCGGGCCAGCTTGAGTACAGCTGTTCTAGATCTACTGGTTTTCGACGTGTCCATGGGCGACATCTTACCTCCACGTGAACTGTATGATCTGTTGGCTTTGAACTAAACCGAAATACAAATACAATTCTCTAAATCTATTTTCTATAAGATGCTATTAAAGGAAACTATGTAACTAACATGAATAGAATAATAATTATAAACGCTTACGAAACTATATTAGGTATTTATAAAAGAAATACTTTTTATAACATCATTGTTTGTCGTTATGTGTGTTTGTTACAGCTATAGCGGCTAGACCGATTTTGAGGAAAGGAACCTTTCACTGGCAGATAGGTGATGTAAACGTCATAATTGCAATTATACATAATCAACACTGTAAGAATAAAACGCAACGCTGTAATCTATTTTATAATAGTAATAAACATTGTTTACAAAATACCGCTACTTAAGATAACGTTACTTAAACCGTTTTTAGCTCTTCGTCCCGGTAACATAAGGAAGCTCGTGTTTCAGCAACATGTATTCTGAAAAGCGATTATTTTTAAATTCTCTTAAAGTACCATAAAATATTTTAATTTACATACAGATATACACCGATACATTTTGACATTGTAGAATCGGTTGCTCCTAAAAATCTATATATCAATGTGGCTTAATTGTTAGAACGCGTAACTCCTGGGTGAACTGTACAGGAACGAGCGATATTTTTATAGGATATGAAGTAATATTGTTCTAACAAATTGTATATAATGTCAATAGTACATTGGTTTCACAACCGAAACTATGATTTTCTTAAAACGTATATTGTAGGAGCGCTTAACGTGAAAATATTATACTTTTCTGGGAAATGAGAATACGAGTATGAGAAACACTACATTATTAGAACCGATACAATACTTAAAAGATTGCCTCAACAAGTACAGTTAAAATGCCAAACGCAGCTCTGTCGGAGACCTAATTAACTTCATATATCTATAATATAATAAAAATGTGACTGATGGGTGTCTGTACATTAAAAGTGTATCAGAAAAAATATTATTAGACGACTTTGTTAACGTAATAGACCCTAAAACGATAATTTTTAGATTTTGTCGGGCGTTTATGCTTGCTAATCTCATAAACGACAACCGATTTGGACGCCGTTTTAACTACTGTATCGTAGTAAGCTTCGCTTAACGTTTAGTGTTTGTTTTTTTCAATCGATTGAGAAAAAACGTTAAAAAACTAGAATAAATAAAAATAATCGTCTGAGTACATTGGAACTTAAACAACCATACAGTGTCGATCGCTCCAGAAAACGAAGACAAGTGATAGTACTAATGACAACTTTGATGAAGGGACGGAATAAAATTCGATCCTGATTAAAAAAAAATCATATTTTTAAAAAGTTTTTAATAGCGTTATTTGGCTCCATCATCTTAGTCCAGTTGCTTTTGATATCGTGCTTCATTGCTGGTTCCTTTTTTTTAATAATGTATTTTTTATAAAACTATCGTTTCATTGAGCTATAATTACAAGATGGTGGTAAATAATGCTAATAAAAGGTGTTAACAATATTTTTTCTTTTAGTCAGGATCGTTTTTTTCCGTTCCTTCATCAAAGGTGTCATTAGTACTATCACCCGTCGTCGTTTCAGGGAGCACTCCCCAAACATCCAGTATATGATGGCCTATAATTTTATATTACGAATAAATATTTATATTGAGATAAGTGGTGTGTACAGACACGTTTAGTATATATTTCGACGTGAGTTGACTTTAGATGTATTATATTTGCGAGCGAACCCGCTAACAAAACCTAGTACAGAATATATTTTAAAATTCTGCATCACTAATGCTTTTAAAATAATTTACCAGTAGTATTATTCTAATAACAATTATTAAATAATTAAAGGAAGGGACGCTATTTTTAAACGATAAAATTGCACGTTTCTGGCTTCCAGCGATGTAGACAGAATAAAATCATGTCATATCTCGAAAAGACAAAGTATGAGGAATGCTTTTAGAAGGTGAACAATAAAAATCCTCAATTAATGTTTCTAAAGTTTATTGTTTCGTATTGTCAGTTACAGTCGCTTTAACAATTATTACCTCTGACAGACCAGACATTTACGCCTACTGTGGACGATAGAGTCCAATTGTTACATAATTTTAATGATTTACCCAACACTCATAAATCAAATGAATAATAAATAATCAATACTTTGGTAACTTGGAAATTAATTAGACTACAAGCATTAAAAGTGAAGTAAATTAAAATGATATATAGGTATGTGGAATACGTATATAGCATTTTAGGTCCTTTCTGAATCTAAGTACAATGAAGATTAAAAATACTGATTTCGCAAATTATGATTCATTTAAATAGCAGTCCATGATCTATTAATTCTCATAATTACAATGCATGCAGACGACATGCACATAAAACAAATCTAATGATAAAAAGCAAGACTCGAGTAATAAATAAATTATCAAAAAACTGTTATTGAAAATGTAATAGCATGTGGACAGTTAGTTAAATTCTAAAAAACGACAATAAGCATAGATGTTCGTTAAATTTATTTAACCCATGATTTTATCACACCACACTATGTTGGTTTAACCATACATAAAGATAATCTAAAACAAATTCAATAAAAATCACAGATGTAAGTACTTATACAAAATCATCAAAGCAACGATAGATCGAAAACATTTCGTAATTATACTTAATGCTAAAATTAAAAGACGTCAGTCCCGAGGAATAAGACCGCGACAAATAAACGTATAGTGTGGTGCAACAGAACGAAGAACGAATGAGCTTCTAATAACTTAACTTTAAAACAAAGCCATTCATTCGAAAACATTATTTTCGCTGAGCCGACGATACTTCATTTAACGTGATATTATGAAGACAATTCGAAATATTATTTTGAGATAAAAACTGAATTTATATGGAATAGTGTGATAATATCACCAACGATCCAACAATTGTTCGTCTGGCAGTGGCTACTTAAACGGATTCTACATTAAATACGTGATATTCCCATAACCGTGCCTCGCATTTCATATCAAACAATACCTTTTCTAACTTGTGAATACGAAATTCAACAGAGTTCAAGAGCCATTCAATTATGTTGTCGATTTTATCAACATTACGTAAACAAAGAATTTATTCTAAGTTTACTCTGTTCGATGTTGTAACGCTCAACTATTTATCAAACGTTGTTTTTAAATTGAATAATTTATGATGTATTTTTTTTAAATAAACTCTATTGAACTCGGACTACAAAATATGACTTAGAATTTGAATTACATTACCGTATTTTAAAATATCCGTTTTTTGGATTAACAATGTTATTTATGCAATTAGTTATATTTTCATTTTCATTAAAATGAACATAATAAGTATACTCCGCGTGATTATGTTGTAAGAGTCTCTCAACATTTGCTATTAACTAACTGCATCAAATTCTATTGTCTATTACAACGTCGAGACAGATCATTGGAGATAAACGCGAGGCACGCTACGGTTACCAAATCTACTTTTGAAAGTGTAAAATTTATTTGCCCAGTTGCTTGATGAGTGCGTCGGTGCTGAACGACTTCGGCCTCTCGATGGGGAAGCCGAGAGCCCGAGACCAGACCAGCTGAGCCAAAACTCCGAGTGCGCGGGACACACCGAACATTACAGTGTAGTAGTTCATCTCTTTCAGACCGTAATACTGTAAAAACACACAAATTTTAAGTTTTCCAAACTGCATTTCTAATAATGCTGCAAATGTACTGTACCAGCTATATTAAGCAATAAAACTTAGCATAATTAATTCAGAGTTCATTTATTGCAGAGGCTACGATAATGCTCTTTTAGTTATGAAAAAAATTAGTTGGCTAGCTTTTCAATGTACTGACGGTTATATCAATGACCATTGGATTCTTGCGCAAGTTAAATTTTCAGTACGTAGCTAAAGTAGTAGCACAGTCTATAAAAAATAATTTAATGTGTCCATCAAACTGTTGCCATTTAAGATTTACAAATGTCAATGTATTGCCATTATTTTGTATCCGATTACGAGGTTCGTTGTCAATAGATTTAATACATTTTAACGTTAAAACCAAGATTTCTAATTTTTTAGTGTTGCATAAAGTTTATACATGTTTTTTCTCTGTATTAGGCGAGTTTTTTATACTTTTTCTGATTCGTCACAACTCTGTTCTGTTGAAAGTCTGCAGAATACCTTGGAACACCTGATTTTATCTTACCTGTAGCAATACACCGGAGTGGGAGTCAACATTTGGCCATGGGTTCTTCACTTTGCCGAGTTCAGTGAGGATTGGTGGCACAACTTTGTAAACGGCAGCTACCAGCTTGAACAACGGGTCGTTCGGAAGGTGTTTCAAAGCAAATTCACGTTGGCAAGTGTATCTGAAAAGGATTACATTACAATAATATTATACGTAACAAAAAGTATACACATAACTTATTACAAAAAAAAAAAAAACAATTTATACAATTTTTGTCAGTCTCACGGTCTGTCTGTCTGTTTAATCCGACTAAATATCCGAAGTGGCTGCACTGAAGTAGACGGAATTTTCTCTAGCACGTAGGTGATGTTATATAAGCTATTTTGATTAACGTCATTATTATGCATACATAAAATCAACGCAACAAAGTCGAGTGATATGATAATTACCTGGGATCAGTCTTTCTAAGAACAGCATGTCCGTAGCCTGGTACCACTTGTCCGGATTTGAGAGTCTTCCAAATGAACTCTTTGAGGCTGTCCTCTGTGAAGTTGTCGCCTACTTGTTTGCGAAGTTTCTCCAACCAGATTAGCACCTAAAATTCGACAAATATCAAAATATGTATAACAGTAAATCGTTACTTAATTTTACAAAGCTTTGAACGCGCTAAACGAACGAACTACTGTTACGATTTGCAAAGTCTTTAAATCTCAGATATCAAATCTAATATATAAAACTCTCGTGTCACAGTTTTCGTTGCCATACTCCTCCGAAACGGCTTGACGGATTTTGATGAAATTTTTTGTGCTTATCCGGTATCTATGAGAATCGGCCAACATCTATTTTTCATCCCCCTAAATGT
>JAOSYY010024291.1:0-15120 GCA_025727935.1 Hebomoia glaucippe
TAGTTATTCAGTAGGCCTGAGAATCGGACAACATCTATTTTTCATCGCCCTAAGTGATAAGGGTTGTTCATCCTTAATTTTTTTTTTTCATTTTTTTAAGATACACCATATAAAAATACATACAACCCCGAATTTTCACCTCTCTATAGTCAACCCCTATTATTATGTGGCAAAACGACGTTTGCGGGGTCAGCTAGTAATTTGTAAAATTTTACTTACGATTAAGTTAGTATTCTATGGCGAGATGTCAGATACAACGACCATGCGTACTAACTAGATACTATAGGTATCTATGTAAATTTAGTTACGACATTAAACATGTAAGACGAACGTGAGGACTCATTAGATCTAATTTTTAGTCAAACGACATACATTAATATAATATTTAAATAAATTAAGAGAATACACTTTCACTTCGCGCTATGATTGTATTATGTATTAATACTTTATGTAATTAATATATTCAAAAATATGTAGGTGACGTGAACAATAAAACTAAGGAATACCGAACATTTGATTGTGGAGGAGAAAAAAACGTAGTTCGAAATAAACTCAGCATACATATGTTTTTATTTATTTATTAAAACCTAAATCAAGCGTCTAATCATTCTTGTCAAGTTAATCAGCGATCCGTAAAGTGATGGATTAATTCGTCGATCTTGCAGTTTTTCAAGATCTAACTAAATGTTCAAAACATAATACCTACCTATAAAGGTCAATATGGGACAGCATAGGTAGTGAAAAGTGTCACAATACTCTTTAGATCATATAAAAAAATAGATAAGGTGTTAAGTGAACACGAGTTAATAAAGGATTAAAAGTATTCTATTAATCTGTTATTAAGTCCTGTATCGATATAGTAGATAATATTAAAATGAATAGCCGTTATTTTATATAGTAGTCAACGCTCCTACTCCGTTCATCGTGTATCAATGAAACACACGTGTATAAATTATATATTCATTAACATAACATCGTGATTAGTATCTTCCTCACCAGGCCAAGTGTCTGCCTCAGGCAATTTTTCAATAAATTTGTAATTACAACACAATTTTCCATGACTTCTTTGCTTATTGCGACAACATACAACCTTATTAAAACTTACAGATACATAGTACATACGAGAATTAGTGCAGTATAAATATGGTTTTCAAATGATTATTGCTAATTTAAAATTACGTATACTTAGTATATTTACTTTAACTTATGTAATATAAAAATTACACAATAAAAAGAGGTTTTTTAACTTTATGCGTAATTATTAAAATTTATATTACTTAACTTTTAAAAGCGTCGCTTAGCAAATATGAGGCCTATGTATAATATTATAGCTAAATGAGATTTTGTGTGAGCATTGTAATATTACGCTAATGCAATTATTTTATAATGAACCTAGTTGCTAGCTCCATACGAAAAATGTGATCATAAGTACATTTATCGTTCTTAGTAGAATAGGCACTTTATATTAAAATATATAAATATTACTTTTCAGGTTTAAATACGGTGTAGATTTTACTTGTGAAGAACCTCATTTAACCCTAATTAAACGTGTGTAGATATTCACTAGAACGATCGTATGGTATGCTACGCTTTCTAAATCTATATTTAATTGTTTGTCCACACGAGTATTTGATCATCCGATAACCGATTGATTAGTGTCACTACTTAGACGGCGGGGATTCTCAGTGCACATACGCGGATGAGGTCGTGTCAGAGATATTGTTGAGCAACGAGCCGCGTGCGGCGCAGTCGCGCGCATGCGCTGACTTTTCCCGCCTAACGTGACAGATACACACGTGTTCAGAATTAAAAAAATACAGGCGAAAAAAAATAATTTCCCAAAATTAAACATTTGTATCATGTTAATGTTATAAAAGTTTAAATTATAAAATTTTATTTTAGACATACGTCTTGTGTGAAAACATTATGTTGTGTTATTTTTAATCGTGATGTATACAAAATGTGGCTTGCCGGTCTGCTGTTGTTACTAAATGAGGTTGTAGCGAACAACAACAGTTTTCCTAGACCTGGTGATGTGGTGAGTTTTTAAAACTTTAACGTAATTTATGTGAACAGTGAACTAGTATAGTATAGGTATATTTTATTTACCTCAATAGTCCCTATTCAGTGCTATCAAGATGTACCAGTCCTACATTCAAATACGGTCCAAAAGTGGGCTTCACCTGTAACTTATGACCTTTGTGCTTACCTGCTGCATAGAATTTTTTTATTACGAAAAGCCATTGATTTTACTTTCGTAACAGCTTTTGACTAGTTAGTATTCTAATAGAGGCTTAATGTTTAGATTGTCTAAATATTAAGCCATTGGAGTACATACGTGGATATAAAATATTTTCGAAATTCTTAGTGTACCATATTTTACCAGCATTGGCAGCCGTAGCTGTAATAAACAACAAATTATACAAAGTATGTTTTAAACAATTTTAACATTTAGTAATTGCTTAGGCATACCAGCGGTACCCCAATAAAATTACAAAATATTGAAGAATTGAAATATTGAAGAAGTGAAAGTTGGCTGGTGTATTTTTATGGATATATTGAATACTAGCTGACCCCCGTAACTTCGTCCGAGTTACAAATTTATACAAAGACTTTTAAATTCCTTATGAATAAAAAAATGACCTTTGATTGCACCACGTTGTACAAAGTTTGTATGGGAAATATTTTTTTCGCCGTTTATACCTTCCCTGGATCTCTACAAATATTTCAAAACCAAAATTCGCCAAATCGGTCCCGCCGTTCCCGAGTTTTAGCGAGACTAACGAATAGCAATTAATTTATACATATACATATATTGATTTGTTTTGTTTTTATATTTTCCCTAAGACCAGTTAGTAATTTGTACTAAAATTTGAGACTACAGCATTTTATAAAATTATTTTTCATTAAATAACGATAGACTAAATTACTATTCTAGCCAATTTGTCAATGTTTAATTTATGATCGAAACTCAGTGAAATCGGTACTACATAAAAACTTCCAACTTAGTTTTTTCAATATACGAAATGTATATTTATATGTAAAAGTGCTTATTACCATACAATATTTTATTATTACTTTATACTCATAATATTTAGCCCCTTTCTAAAAGCCCCTTATAAAACTTAGAACTAAATAAATTGAAGTGCAAATTTCAAATTCTTACAATACTTATAGTTATCCATTTATGACCATCTACTCGTAATCATGTTTTAACACGTATACAGTGGTCCTTAAATCGGCAGGTACGAGTATAAAGGTTACGTATAATAACTTACTTTAGAGTTACCCGGGGGTAAAAGTGACGTTCACCTTATGACATCTGGTAATAATGTGAGTTCACAATGTGCAAACCGTGGCTTTGCAATATTTTTTAAATCGTTTACTTAAGTCACTATTTCACACAAAATATATATAACATATCTATTAGAAAATTCGTTTTCCTCAAGGAAAGACATGATAAAATCGTGCCGAAAAGCCATTTGAAAATGAAAACCTATTCCAGGTGTGTACTTAGTAACAATTATTGGAATGTCATAAAATGTGAGACAGTATTCAAATAATTTTTAATAAAGCGCTTAAAAGCACATATGGCCTGTGCCCTTGCCGTTTAAATACGTGATCTTTATGTTGTAACATGACTGTAGCGTAGGATAATGATGGCAATATTATAATGGTCGACTATATCCGTAACTGTTTGTACATACTTACACACTGGTCAGTCACGTACAAGCTTTTTGGCAATACATCGCTGTGAATCCGCGAAACGTATGTTGTAAGCACCTGTTCAAGGTTAATGAAAGTTTTTATGATGAAATGGATATTGGGAGTAATATTTCGTGCATATTCGCCTTTCTGTTTCCAAAAGCATTTTTTCGCACAATTTATTTTAATGTATGCATATTGAGATTTATTGGGTTAAGGTAACGACAATTTCGTTACATGCAAGTGTTGAATAAATGAGGAATAATTTAACTCGTTTGTTAGAGCATTGAGCTTTCGTAGCACGGTTAAATGTGTCACGCGTTGTCTATATGCACTATTAATACCATAAAACACACACACACACACACACACACACACACACATATATATATATATATATATATATATATAATGACCTTATAAAGACGATCAAGAAATATCTTCTTATACGTTTATAATACTTATGACAAGAAGAGGATTTTTAGCGCGATATTTTATGAACAAGCCATATAATCTTATCAGAATTAATAACTACGCCGAAATTAAGCCATAGAGATAATCTAATTCAAAAGTTTGTACATCGCAAATCTGAATAGATCTGACAAGTGTTAATTATAACGTAATTAATTATCTATGTATTTTTAATTCTCAGTAATCGGCTTTTTTCCCTTCATGCTAACTAAATCAGTAATTAATATTCGTTCAATGACTCCATTCATCAAGGCAGTAATTAGTATGATGTACTTAAAAATATTATACAAAGTTAAGTATATACCTGAATATATACATCAACATTGGATTATAAAAAAACAAAATCTAGTGTTATATGATTTAGATATATAACATTACTTTTTATATTTAAAAAAAGGTTAATTATTTGATTACACCATTTCAATATAAAGTACCGTTAAAAGTACTAGCTGTCAAAATTAAATAAAAGCCGTTAATTTTCGTGAAATAATTGCAAATATTGACGAACTTACGGAATAGTAATTGTAGAAAGTTATCTTGTTGGGGCGAGCGTGGATGACAATTATTATGCAATTGTTATTTACAAAACTAAATGCTTTCTATTTATATCTGTATAACATGTCCTCATAACATCATATTTACTTAATATAAGGTGTATGATGTAAATCATCTGGTCGTAGACCACTTGAAGAGTGCTAGGGTACGGAGAAGTCCATTGTTTTCAGTTTTGGGGAAAAATAATGTTTCTACTTATAGTTGACATACGACGTGTTAAAAAAAAATATTTACAAATAATATAATCCAAAGAATTATTAATCAGTACGTTTGTAGTTAAAAAACCTGCTTTAGCTCACGTTACTTTTAACTAAATAACGACTTGATCAGGGCCGCAGGCCGCCGCTGCATGCAGATCCCAGATGACTGGTAGGTTTGGAAATCCTTGCGGGAGGCCTATGTCCAGCAGTGGGGTCAGACAGGTTGACAATCAAGCTAAATATAAGTGTGATAAATAAAATAAAACGTTAAAACATACAATCAAGGAATGTGGTCGCAGGATTTCTATGTTTTTTTCCTGAAATATAAGTACTCATTTATATTAAAAGTAACAACAGGATTTTTTACAAACACAGACAAAAAGCGAAATATCTAGTTTATTTAACGAAGAAAATTATAAATAAGTATAATAAACAACTGTACCTGTACAAACTTTGTACATTTGCAAATTCCCAAACACTAAAAATAAACAAATTTTTATTCACACATTAGTGCGTTATTACATGCGTATGAATGATAAGTTGGCGTCCGTTTATTTTTTGACTTCTAAAAGTAATAAATATTTAATATATTGTGATCTGATTTAAATACATCCTAATTGTATAAAGATATCATTCTGACGTTGTGCAAGAAATTGACTTAAATATCTGGAAGATCCTTGACTCGTTTGTGCAATACATGTTTATATTATGTAGAAATTGTGAGCGTGCCGAATTTCCGAGAGGAAAACAGCATATAATTATATCATTCTTATATCTTAGGCTTTTGAAATGTTGTCGAAATATTCTTATTATATAAAATTGTAAAATATTTTTTTAAGGCAACGTTTAATTGTAAACTTGTTTATTCCAAGCATATCTTTGTAATTTAATATGATATTATTTTTTTACTTTTCAATTGTATAAGTATGAGTTCTTAGCATTCAAAGTGTAAAAATCTTAGTTAAAATTTGAACGAATTATAATTATTTATATTGTTATAACATCATCATATTATTAAATACTAATCAATATTATACTACGGTAAAGCATATCCAGTTTATCTAAATCTCGAGCTTCAAAGCTTGTGCTCCACTTACGACTTACGTCACATAAGAAATCAAGTGCTGAAACCTGTTTAGGGAAACATTTAGCGGTCTCAGGGCTTCGATGATTGTTGTTTTTTATTAAGAAATTCTGACCTATACGAAAGACCTATAATATTTTTATAGAAAGGTTTTAAAGAGACTTTTAAAATTGATTTAACTATATAATGATAGTCATATTCAAATAACCTCTCTTAATAAATTAATATTTTTTAAAGTTTCGGGATGTAATAACTGTTATGGCACATGGCTAATGTCTTAACCCGTAACTTCTAATTGTTTTTAACGATTCATAAAAGTAGTCAGTCCTAATCCAACATCCGCGTGCGACACTTGTCCTTTTCTATTTAAGAGGCCATTATAATAGAAAATAAAAGGGATATGTTAAATTAAATCTTTTATTTCTTGCAACAAATTTGGTAGCAGCAAAATCTTTATAACAGTTTCTTTGTAGAAAATGCTAAATGTTAATACATTACTCTAAACATCCAGTAAACAATCGGATCAATGATTGTATGAATAATGAACCTGTTATTGGTAGATATTAAATATGATGTATATTTAAATACTCCAAAATAATTAAAAGTACCTTTTTGCGGCTTGACCTAATTCAAACTTAAATCGAACAACGTACGTAAACACAGTGTTTCTCATAATTTATTCTTTCAATATACAAATAATAATATATAAAAAAATAAGTAGATAAACTACTACTATAATATTAATCCAGCACTTATAGAAGTTGCATGATTAATAGTCGGTAAACGTTTTATTAGCTGTTTTGGCATAGATACAAGCGCTAGAAAGGCAAGTGATTTAATCTAACCTCGTCTTAATTTGAAAATAAATCTTTAGAAAACCGAAATTCTATTTTAAATAAGAATTTTGAAGCCTAATATGTAAACTTGCCATCATATTATATATGCATATAATTAATAACATATTGAAGTATTTTATATAGAGCCTATCTTAGGCGTAATAATATGTAATTTATATTGGGTAGGGGTAAATAATGGCGTTCAATATATTTATTTCCGAATTCTGGAAATAAAAATGAGTCCAATTTGTACTCTTTTATTAATGGTTGTAAAAAACATCAGCTTAGATAAGATCTATGTGGATGTTTTCTTGCTAAGTTTAAACACATTTTAAACGAATAAATTTAAAAGGCCACGCGGGCTAAGTAGCTCGTACACAGTTACAAAGAAGAATACTGAGTTTTCACCACTATTGTAATGCACGAAATGGACGTTCGTCGTAAATCTAGCGCTGTTTAATTTTATTGCCCACTATTCACCGCCAGCGTAATGTACGTGGTTGTGTCAACAATGGTAATAGCCAATTCAGACTTAGCTCCTTCGTAGAATCTATACCTATAGTTAAATCAAATATTGTTGTCAATCATAAATTTCTCTAAGAACTCATATTAATGCTATGAATGTGTCATACGTATGTGTATTGTGTATCATATTTGCAATTCTAAACGGACTAAACCGTCCAATTTATATAAAGTATATTTTTAATCTATACTAATATTATAAAGGTGAAGAATCTGAATGTTTGTTTGAACGCGCTAATCTCAGGAAACGCTGGTCCGATTTGAAAATTTTTTTCAATGTTGGACAGTTGATTTATCGAGGAAGGCTATAGGCTATATTATATTTTCAAAAAAATAGGGATCCTTACACATAAAGTAAAAATCGAAATGAACGTGAGCGAAGTCATTGGCAGAAGCTTGTACAACCATAAGGAAGGACATAAGCTAATTTTTTTTAGCATATCACATAATTCTTCTATGCAGTCAAAATAACGGGAACCAGCTGATATAAAGTTAATGTACATTGTTGCAATATCGGGTGATGATTTTCAATGAACACACGCGAAATCTGACATTTGTTCGGCAAGGTTGAATTGAGAAACAATAACTAATTTACCATTTTAAACATACCTTGTACACGTTTTAGTGGTTAGTAGCGCAGAAGTAGAACGACTAATCATTACGCGATTTTCAGTGTCGATTAATTCGATAGAAATTTGAATAAAATTGATACATACAGGCGAACAATTATGATAATATAATATATGAATACATATAAAGAAAAGATAATCAGTAATGTAAGGAGTTTTCTTTTTTCTCATAAATCAAATGATAGAACATATTTCTCTACACTTGATTACACCAAAACCAAAATATACTCGACTTTGAAATGAACGTAGAAATTATGCCTATTTAAATTTCTCACAACAGCAAACCACTTTGCAAATGGAATCGACCTTTAAATGATTATAAAATTGTGTTTACATGTTGACCAATATTCGACGTAAGTTCTGTTACAGTATTAATTAGAATTAAAAAGGAATCCTGCATTCAAGGACGACGCGATGGATGGTTCATATATTATGTTCTGTGAAAGTATTTTTGCGAATATTTAGCAAACTTGAAAAGAATTGTGAAATTGTCAGGAAAAATGATGACATCTTATAAATTAAAATAATGATACTTATTTACAATTATATATTATGTAGGTATTGAAGAACCTATTCAGTAATATATGACTTGTTGGTCTGGAACATATCACTATTTACCATTTACCATATTAAATAATATCTCGATTTTATTGCATTTCTTTAACCACATTTTTTGTTAAGAAATTGTTTGATGGCCTTATTTGCGGATTATAATTGTAAGTCATCTAATTTCTACCCAGATAAGAAATTTTGGTTGAGATTTGAGTTCTCAAAAAATTCCTATATTTTATATAGAGTATACTTTACGGACTACAAAATGTT
Organism: Hebomoia glaucippe; assembly: GCA_025727935.1. Lineage (NCBI taxonomy): Eukaryota > Metazoa > Arthropoda > Insecta > Lepidoptera > Pieridae > Hebomoia > Hebomoia glaucippe. Next base: position 8,825 of record JAOSYY010024291.1, read on the forward strand.
CTATTTATTTTGGAATATTTATATATAACATTATTATAATATTTTCTCCAGGGTTTTGACGACCAGTGTCCCCTTAGACCAAAGTGAATATGAAGAATGCGAAATGTTGCAAATATAATAATTTTATACCTGATTGTGTAAATTATTTCAAAATTGTAAAATAAATAGGCATAATGTTTCAACTTACAGAGGTATTTTTTCATATAAGTTATACTCGCTTCAATACAAGACAGTAATACAAATTCGTATCTGAAACATGATTTTAACGGTTTTCATGTAGACGACTTGACTTGGATCTATATCTATTAGAATCGAAAACTTACACTTAAGTATATTTTTTAACATACAAAAGTGACAGGTATTAATAAATTGCAAATGACCCGTTCGTGAATAAGTTAATCGGCGACGGTGTGTCTGATGCATCTGAGCTGATGAAATACTTAATTGAGCGTAAAATTAACATAACCAGTTATTTATGTGTGAAAAATTAAAATGCTGCGATCCATCTTCGATTATGAAATTCGGATATCTTAAGCTACAATGTGTCGGTATTCTTTTGAAGGAAATTGTTCGCTTCATAGTTACTTGTTGGATAAATGTCCTGAGAACGTATTTACCAAATTTCGTATTTTTGTTGAAAAACAGTTGAGAGTAAATTCTAAACAAGAGGTTCTCACATACACGTGTTAAACCTTAAACAGATATTTATAAAACTTTAATGGAAATAGGTATTATTTTGTTAAAGTATAATGACATTTGATAAAAGTTGATGGTTGATAAAAGCTCATGGTATTATTACATACATTTAAAACAAGAGTTTAAATATTATTTATGTATATGTACACTTGTACAGATGTACGAGTATATGTAGACTAAACCTATCAAATAATCTCTTGTATAATGTCGTGTAATATGTAGGTGAGTATGTAGAGAAAAGTGCGAGGCGGATTAAATAGGTACATTTTTTCCATTAACCGGTTATTACGCAACTAACGTTCGTCTATTTCGTAATTTCACTGATTTAACGAGTTTATCGCGATTCTTCGACCCCAACTTGCGACAAGGCGGATCTTACAAATAAATCTTTGACGTATTAAACGATTTGTAAACTTTATACCGCGTATAACCTTTATCAAAATGTTAAATCCTGTTTTAAGGTATAGTAAATTGTAGTGATTTACACGCATTAACATGTATACAGCATGAAAAGGGTAGTTTTGAACTTATGTCTTATTTGACGATACTGCATCGTTATTCAATATTCAAATACACCTCATATTTTTACAACATACATACAGCTTTTGTTTAAAGCGTTAGGTCTTTCTCAAAAATTTAAATTTGGTAAATAAATATTTAAAAATTTGATCATGTATTTGACAATGGACAGTTTCAAAATTACTTTAAAAAAATTTGATGCTTATGTAAGTGTCACCATCCTAGAAATAAAAGGTGTAATTAATTCTTTGTTATTATAAATAATAACTGCTGGCAACATATCAACGATGTCATGGATATTACCAAAAATAAATAATTTAGAAAGCTTATCTAACGATGGTATTGGTAAACTTCCGTTTTGACCGCTGAGAACCGGATTATATTTAATAGTTTGTTAACTATTGAAGTTCCGCTGTGAATTTTTTAAGCCTTTAGAAACACCTTTAACCAGCAACTTCAGTCTTGCGTCTGAACATCTATGACGAAACATTAGTTACACTTTTTTTAGTACAAATATAAAACCATTTTGTGTACAAGCTAGACAGACGTACTTTAACATTGTCGATAATCATATGTTTTATAGAATTTTTATACTATAGTAAGTTTCATTTGGATGTTTTCTTTACTATTACGTAGATGAAACTAATTTAGTTAAAAATTTGCTACTATCATCGAAGTAGAATAAAAATATTACGGAACATCCGATGTAATCGAGCAAAAACAAATCGTTTATTCATGACTCGTTCATTCATAATAATTATTGATCTAACAAGATGTGTTAGCGATCCAATATCCCACGCTAAAAGCTACATATAACCATGTGGAACGGCATTCTTTTGAAGTTTGAACATATAAATGCGATGTTCATTATATAAGCAACCCAAATATTTTGAATTATTTCTACGAGTCGTATTTCGGAATAAAATAAAAATAAAAATAAATTGATTAATTAATTATGTGATCTGGCTGAGGTACTACGATTTCCGTGGCTTTATTGGTATCAATAAAAATGCTACCTTAAAATGTTTCCTGTTGCTAACGATTACATAACACAGTGAGGTGGAAACCACGGGTCCCTTTTTTACAATATAGCCTACATTAATATATATAAAATTTGGTATAAGTACTTTTCACAGAAGTACCTTATTTTTAATTAACTTAGAGGCGTTACGTTCATAATACATCGACTGTTGTGTTATTACTAATCGAAATTCGTTCTTTCGTGAATACAATATAAGTAATGTTACCTATCTTAAAAGTTTTTAACATTACTCTGTGATTTCATAAAAGTTTGAAGAATAGAGATTAAGCTTGGAATATTTAAACTAAGTAAGCCGTAATGTTATTTGCATAAATGTAACTACCTACCAAACAACAAATAAATTAGCATTAAATGAATTTAAATAATTTCGGTTCGCTTTTATTACTAAAAATTATTCACAAATAAGCCTTATCTAAAAAAATAAGAAGGCGGACGTTACAAAACAACTCATTACAACGAGTAAAGCGAAGAGAAAATTAAAAATTATAATTAACTTAACCCAAAAGGCTAACGGGGTTACGAATACAAAATTTGATTGTACGTGCACAGTATGTTTTATTTAACGATAATTTTGTTGGATAAACAACCTTATACAAAGACGATAATATTAAAATAAAAAAAAAATTCAATTATATTCTGTGATTAAATGAACCTACCATTTAACTTAGTTAATTGATTACGAAACCAAAGATTTTTAAAATTTACCAATGTTTTTTATAATCTTATGTTGAAAAATAAACTGAATTTTGCATATACGCGTCTAGGTAACGACACTTTATATTAAGTTTTCATTAACAATGTGTAAATTTTACCACTGTTTGTTGGTAAGCTGTGACCGATGCGGTGTCCGCGCTTTCTTAAGCGGTTCGTATGCGTAGCGTGCTTGGTGCGCGTGTAGGGTGCCATCTGTGATCTAATACCACTTACATCTGGGTCAAAGTCACTGGCCGTTAGCCAGGGTTACTGCTTCTCGACTAGTTTGAGCCAGGGTTTCATTCAAATATACTTCTGGATAGCAAGATGTTTTTAGTTGTGACAACTTTCATATTAAACAGACACACGGTGTTAGAATTTACCGTATTAATCAACATTCAATTATTTATAAAATTGTTAAAGTTAGCATTTGAAACAATGATTATACTATGTACATATATCTAGGCGTTCTCCTTTTTTATTACCTGGTACAAGATAAATAGAAGAAATGATAAAATGTTGTATTAACATTAAGCAATGTGAAATTTTGTTAGCGTTTGGAGTTTCATCAAAGTCATGATGAGGTTTTGGTGATAGACCTCAAAAGTCCTACATAGCTATATTATAACCTTAGTTAACTGCTCATGTAATTTTTAACCACCCACATTCCATCAGCTTAATAAAATTGAACCTTGTAAGAAAACCACAAACTGCAGGACCGATGTCTAAAACGGCGTATTTCTACTTACATATATGTATTCATATTAGGACTAACACTTAGACCTTTTACGAATTACCTAATGAGAAAAAGAAAAAACCTATGTGGTTTTGTAGTCTATTTCAAAACAATAAAACGCGATTGTCAGTCGCAGTTAATAAAAAAATTGATTATTCGTCTTTGAGAAAATTTTAATTGAGTGTTTCTCACGGCGTTACATGCGTTGCTCAAACACTATCTCATATTTTTCTTCATTTACATTTAATTTAATAAATGTCTTATAGAGGATTTATTATACTTTTTTATTTTTATATAATATTAGCTGACCCTGCAAAATTTGTTTTGCTACGTTTTGGTGAAAATTTGGGGTTGTATATATTTTTATATGGTGTATCATAAAAAATAAATACAAAAGAAAATTGTTTAAATATAAAAAAATTAAAAATTTAGAGGTGGACCACATTAAGAGGGATGAAAAATTAGATAGTAGCCGATTCTCAGACCTACATGAATAAAAAATTTCGTAAAATCTGTCAAACCGTTTCAGATGAGTATGGTAACTAACATTGTGACACAAGAAGTTTATATATAGGATATAGCGGCAAATTAGTATACGGCTCATCTGATCTCAAGTGATTACCGTCGCCAACGGACATTAACAAGATCATGATTCGTGGAGTCTCGATGGGGGTTTTTGAAGGAGTACATTCTTTCTTGAAAGTCACCAGAACCACCAGCGAAATCAAGTTCCGCAATGAAGTTGTGCGTGACAAGAAATTTAATTAAAATAATAATGAGAAAATAGGTTTATTACATTAATTTATGTTATATTTTACTACAGCATAAACCCACCCATTTTGTAACCGCAGATGGGTTTACAAAACAAATGCATAAATCATATGAATACTAAGTAAATTCAAAACTAATTATAGTAAAATTGAACAATGTAATTGCTTCTGCATGTTTCAGTTTTTAATTAGCTAGTTAAAGATATTTATTATTTATTGGTGTCAGTAAACATTTGGGGCTTTGTGTTGTCATTGAATTTATAGGAATCGTTTCCACAAATTAAAATATTTTGTTGTTAAATTCTAAACATTAAGCGTAGAAAAATGGAAAATACCTTTTTGTTTATTAGATATAGTATAGTTGTACTATTTATCCATAAGTTAATTTCTATTTTTCAGCGTATGATTCATGATTTATTCCTATATATATTGCTCATTATAAAATGTAAGGCGTTAAAGTCAATCATCTTAGAATTCTTAGATCATGTTTGTGCTTGGCTAATATTGAGACATACAGTGGATAATTCATAAATCACAAGACTTTCCAATTATACAATCTTCTCTTATGCTTTAAAGACTGGCAGAGCATTTTGTTGATGTTGATTTTGGAAGATGTTAATGATTGTCGTAATAATTTATTATTAGGTAAGCTAGTGTTTTGTATTATATAAACATATTTCATCGCCAATAATATAATATTGTATGGTGACATGGTGTACACATGCTTTATGCCTTCAAATTCAAGCATTGCAGAATACAGACTGTTCTTATAAATATAATCGTTACATACAAAATTACTTTTTATTAAAAATAATTGCCAGTCCCCGCTACTCATGTCTACCTCTTATTAATAAAATAATGCCCAAAAGTAGGACTTAAACCCTAATGATTTTTCTTGGATATTTAAGAAATAAACAATAATCCTGTTATTCTGAGCTAAGTCGAATTCAACAAATCATAGATTTTGTTAAATAAGAAGTCCCGTTCTAATTCAGCAATAAACGATATAACTAATACAATTTTGTTTTGTGTATAATGTACATAAATGTACTGTAAAGCTTCCTAGACTACTTGAATTGTGTTGAAATACGATTGAACTATAATTCCCCCAAGGCCGGCCAAATATACACAAGTTTATTACAAGTTGGATACAGCTAGAAATTTCATAACTGCAATTCTGAACAGTGCATGATATCCAACAGCAGCATGACTATCATTATAAATTTGGCCGCCATGTTACAAACAGGAGTAGGTCAAGTGTCCAAGTAAGACATTCAGAGTGCCATTATAGTCTTCCTGATACCATTATAAGTGTTTGTAGTAGACTCTTGAATACCAATGAGTGTTGTATAACAATCCACGCGTTTTAAAGACATCATCATGCCTCGAGAGGTTTAAAGTGGTTTATTTAGGATAGAGGAACCTCGACATAGTACTAATATATTCGGCGCATAACCCTTAGAGAAAAGCCACATTACAGATGTTGAAAACTAAAAGTTAAAAAATGTAGTTTTGTATTGAATAACTAGCGATGGCCCATTTTACTTCAGTTAGTTTCACTCCCAAAGTAACTTACGAATGTCATGCGTAGGTTTATTAATATATCCATATAGAATTATCAATCTTAATTTATCCGTTTTCTCAGTTATTTTTTTTTAATTCTGTTTAGGTTTCTAAACCATTCCGTCCTTTCATCAAAAGTGTCATTAGTACTATCACCTGTCTTCATTTTCGGGAGCAGTCCCCCTAAAATCTTGTATAATTAAATAAAAATACTGTCATCTTACATATCATTACCAAATATAATATCCACTAATATTATTGGCAATCTACATATATA
>JAOSYY010024292.1:0-15116 GCA_025727935.1 Hebomoia glaucippe
CAAATTATTCACAATTACAAGATCCTTATAGATTTTTCTTATGTCTCACAAACGTCACCTGTCAGCCACCACGCGTTTAGTGACGTTTGGTGCGCGGCAAAGTTAAATCTAAAGAAAATTATATTATTTTCTTTTCATATATATATATATTTTTTTAAATAAGGCTGTTACTTTTACGATTTTTTAATTCTTACATTATTCAAAAAAACTAGTTAAAAGACCCAAGTGTCACTTTGGCCGATTTACTTGATCTATTAGGATTGTAGGGCCAGAGTGTGTGTATTAATAATTTTGTTTAGTTGATTACTTCTTAAACGAATATAAAAACAATAGTCTAATTAAAATTTTGTTGATTTTAGTCACTTTGACACTTATATGTTGTCTAACTTGGTGATATGTTATTCTTAATCGGCATATACTTAGGTTATGAAAAATTAAGCGAATAAGCAATTTAATTGGTTTATATATTTATTGTGCGGAGAATTATCGTATATATTGTTATTAAATAATAAAGAAATATAAAAGTAACGTTTCATACTTGATTGATTCACAGTAGAAGCTTAGGAAATTACCATAAATTATCTAAGTTTAGTAAATAAAGATACAAATAATTTTTAAAAATATATAATGTTGTGTTATATATATATTAACACAACACTACCTTTTACATCACTAGATATAGACCACAAAGAATCAGTAACACAAAACTTGAAGAAAAAAATTAGAACTTGGAAGAAATATATGGCGAATACAACGGCAGATCGAGGAAGGGTGTGTGTGTGTGTGTGTGTGTGTGGTGTGTGTCTTCATGGGGGTCATAAAATAATAATTTAGAAAAAAAAAACATTTTTATGTTCGAGGTCAAAACTTTTCAATGTGACCCTCCAAGCGCCAAAGTCAACAAAATATTTTATTTGGGGCGGCTATGAAAAAGACATCAGAAGGCAGCTGCAAAGATCTAAAATCAATTACTGAGAAAAGAGCATTCCACAATACAATGATGCGTGAAAAACAGATTTTAAACAAGCATAAAGTTTTGTTAGACGCACAGAATTTCTTGCTAAGAGAGAAGAAACAGCCCCAACAAAAAAATGTAGAATACGAAAAGTTACATAATTAATATATAAGTTATAAAGTTAATTATAATATAATTACTATTCTAAAATTCTCATTACCATTTGTTTCATTTCTCATTACCGTTAACACAATAATTTCAGATTTAAATTGTGACGTATAAAAAGGCTTATTTTTTGTCTCACACATTTTTTTGTATTTAAATATCTAAAGAACAGTAAAGGTAAGTACTATTTATTCCTTCTTTAAAATTATCTAATATGTTCATTTGCAAATATTCACCCACGTAACGTAATTTTTACTCGTTTTATTTTGTTTTTCATACATCAATCTCTAACGTTTTAAGCTATCACTTTTATGTCAGTAAGAAGAAAACGGGAATATTTCCTCAGTGAATGAAATCCGTAACAGCAACGATTGTGTTATAAAATATACAGCAATTATTGAGATCATCCATGTTTAATTTGGTATTGAAAGAGTTAATACCTTAAGAACCTAGTCTCATATAACTGTGGAATATCTATTATACTAGGTTCTGCCAACGGCTTCGCTCGTGTTCATTTCGATTTTTACATCTTGGCTAATATTATTGGCGTTTTGGTAAGGATCCATATTTTTTAAAATATAATATAGGCTTTGTTCACAACAACAGCAGGGAAAGAATTTTTCAAATTGGTCAAGTAGTTTCGGAGCCTATTCAATGCAAACAAACAAACAAAGAAAAACACTCAAATCTATTCTCTTTGTAATAATATATTCGTGTAGATACCGATTTTGATTCTGCATGCATTATTTTTATAAGTTTATTATTTTTATTCACTATTGATAGGGTAACATGTAAAACATTTTTTTTTTTTATAAATAAATTAATAAAATAGATAGCATAAATAATTATAAAATAAATTCACATTACTATATCAGCAAAAAAAATTGGAGGTATAATAGCAAATTTTTAGTTATTTTTTGTCTATTGAAAGTTCCTAAGTTACAAATTGTTATGATGTCACGAATAAACAATTTTTAGTCAATGTACCTGAATAGTCATTTTATACCCTTTTGTCGATTATTCAGTGCAATTCTTGAAATGGTTATAACTTTTTTGTTTCTAAACCAATAGAAATAAAACAAGCACTAAATGTTAATGTAATATTATTCTTGTCAGCCTGTCTGAGCCCACTGTTGGACATAGGCTTCCCCCCCATTATTTCCTAACCAACCGGTCACCTGCGACCTGCCTGCATCGTCTACCTCCCGCCCCAATCCGTTGGTTGGTCGGTGACTTTTGTTCTTCTATGGATTCCCTCATTTTTGACTCGATCGCGTAGAGAAGCACCATACATAGCCCTCTCCATGGTACGTTAAGTGACAGGAAGCTGATAATATTACTGCGATACAATAAAGAAAACTCATTAAAGTTTTTCTCATATCTTCAAGATAAAGAAAACGAAGAAGATAGAAGAGAAATTAATAGCTAAAGCTTTTTATAATAATGTTGATTATTTAAATGATAGTAGCACTTAGGAGTGATTTGCTCTAGTTCAAATATGTTTAATTAAATAACATATTATTGGGAAAGCACGGTCGGAAAATAGAGAAGCCGACAGAGATTTTTGGCTCTTATTCTCAGAGCAGAGCGAGGTCTTGAAAAGCCTGTAAACTTAAATCTTAAATGACGTTCATAAGCTATCATGTATTTGATTTTATATGAGTGAACGATTGTTAATTTCATTCATTAAATTAAAAATTTATCCTTTATATCGATGCGAAAATATATAAACTTTTATTACAATTTATACGATAAATACACTATTTTTAAATAACTTTTAAATTAATACTTATACAACTTTGACCGCCACATTTTCTGTATTAATTAGACTAAATTTCAGTAATAGTAAATTTTTAACTAATTTTATTTGAAATTTGTATTTCAAGCTTTGTAGGTGATGTTATTTAAATTACCCAAAATATCTAATATATAAAATTCTCGTGTCACGATGTTTGTAATTAAACTCTTCGAAATGGCTCGACTGATTTTCGTGAAATTTGTGTGCATATGGGTTAGGTCTGCGAATCAGACAACATCTATTTTTCATCCCCCTAAATTTTAAAAGTGGTCCAGCCCCAATTTTTTTGTTCCTCTTTAAAAATTAAAAATGTTGTCTAAAAAAGACAAACATTTTTGTTTTTTTCTTTTTTTATGGTACACCATATAAATGCATACAACCGTAAATTTTCAACCTTCTTCAATCAACCCCTATTTTTTAATCGCGATATAATCATTATTATGGCAAAACGGAGTTTGCTGGGTCAACTATTAAGTAAAATAAAAAAGTAACACTTCTATATCAAATGTGTTAATTATCTAATCTTTTGATTTTGCTAATTTTGGTCTAGAAATATCTGTAGAAATATATGGAAAAATTTCAAAATATCTGTTTGACAGTCCGTCTAACGAGGTGCGTTCTGAAATGAATTTCTTTACTCTTTTATTCTATTCCTAAGTTAAATTTTAAGTTAGTAAAAATAACCATTTTAAAATATCATAGCATTTTTTTGTATTTACTGTTTTTGTGCACGCTTAGTTATTAATTATTAAATTCTGTGGCGGTACGGAATACGAGGGCATAGCTTGTAATTTTTACAAATTAGTTGGATTGGACACTGGAGTTACCTCCACAAACAGATATCATGTTAAAGATACATGACGCGCGGTAGCGTGCAAAGCCAAAACCAACCAAAACGCCGCACCGTAACCGCAAGTATATTTACAAGAATCATTTGGAGCCAGGTCAAAAGTTTAACATTCTTGTAACACATAATAAGAATAAGAAACTGGGAATTAAATTTACGTGTGAAAAAAATTCACTATTTTGTATGAACTTAAAATTATTATAACATACGCATATATTTATATTGTTTATTGCTTTTATTTAAAAAAGTCGTTAATTTTTTTATTTTTGTATGTAAGTATGTAGAATACCATATTAATAGCGTAGTATTTTAACATATAAGCCCATAAACTCGATTGCTTAGAGATTGCTTATAGCTATGTGCATGTTCTCCATGTGCTCTAAATTTTAAACTATTGGAGATCACGTTTTAATTTTTTTTTGTGAAGAACTAATACATTTAAAGCTTTAAATCAAGCAAAAAATTAAATAAAAAGTTTTTAAGTTACTTGAATATCCATTTGAAATTTTCATTTCCGGTTTACTATTTGTAAAAAATATCAAATTAAGAATTCGACAAAAAAATTAAAAGCTTCAACCTCTTGACTATAAGAAACAATACTTTTTATTTTTTTTTTACAAATCGGTTGATACAGATAATAGGCACCGAAAAATTCATGAATTCATTCTTAGTAAATTTTTAAAAGCTCTTAACTCAGCAATAAAGCTTCATACGAAAAAAAAATTGGATGTACATATCCAGGTCTACTAGAAGTATAACTGACCAGAATATAAACAAACTTCACAACCTCACTTTTTTTTGGTTGTCCGCTAGACGTGAAATGCCCCATATACTTCGCAACCATTCAGTCTTATATTACTTTAATCAAAATTATTTTATTTAATCAACAGAATAGATATATATAGAAAATATAGGAAATGCTTTGGTACATTTTAGAAATTACTAACAAAAACAGCTAACAAAATTACTTTGCTCTTAGTGTAGTATTAGCCCTCGACATTTTTAAGACTTTTAGGAGATTTATGTTCTGTGCCTATGCAAAATAATCTAAATTTACGTAAAGAAAGCTTGTAAACCACCAGAAAACAAAATTTTAAAGTTTCTTTGGTGAAACCGAGTCAAATTGTATAAAATATGACACGTTGTGACCTTGGTTGAGTTTATTCTTTTAATAATCTCTAAAAAGTAATTTTAACGAAAATTAATAATTTTCAGGGATGGTGGTTTGGTGGAAATTCTTATAGGCTTAATAAGAGAAAAAATAAATAGATTTTACTAATGAAACTATATTATGCAATCTTTCCTAAAAGATTCTTGTTAATTATGAATTCTTATTTTAACATAAATATTTCACGAGGGGGACTTCTAATTAAAAAACATGAAAAAGTACATTTCGTAAAATAAATATATTATACAAATAAACACACAAAACAAAATTTTTTTGTATAATCTAAATTAATGGTGGAAAAAATCCAGAGATTATTTGCGATTAGTCTGATTTACCGTTTTTCCCTGCTTTAATATAAAATAAACAACAAATATAGAAATAATTAGAAAGATAGGATTGTAAATTATTATTCTTCATTTATAACGTCTTCATTTGTGAACGTCATGAACGTGTCAGCATTCAGCAAGTACGTCTCACAAAGGTTACGATGTTCGTAGATCTGTAGTATATCTTCTTCAAGATGTCTGTTGATAATCGCAGCACATCGCAAGTCTTTAGGTGCGTCCACCAAGGGAGCTTTCAGATTATATTTGATTATTGGCTGAAGAGAGTAGTCCTGCAAGGAATCAACTAAGCTGTAGGTATCTTTAGACAACGCTAATTCAGCTTGCATCAAGACTATAAGAGATCGTAGTTTCTGAGGTTTAGCCGAATAGTTTCTTACTCGCAGTATTCGTGAATATGCAGTTTCAATCAACTCTCTAGAATATTGAGATGAATGTTCCACTTTTCCTATAAGATCTCGGACACAACACTCGACTCTTTCCTTCCAAGATGTGGCCTTTCTGAGGGCAAATTCAAGGGATTCCACACTATTTCCGGAAATTAGTTTCACCATATGTCTTCCTACGGATTCTTGCAATGCTACTTCATCTTTAATTTCAATGAGTTTCATATGAAAATGTGTTTGAATCTCCTTCGGTGTTCCCCCCAGACAATATACCACGCCTGTGAGACCTGATGGAAACAGTTTTAATTATAAAAAAGAATAAAAACTGTACTAAATAAGATTTCAATCACGTTCACTAGTTTTTATTTTATTTCGGCAGGTATAGCTGAATATTCCATTTTGGCATATAATTTGCAGCTGTTATTTTTGCTCTTCATACGACGTATTTATATTCACAAACCGGCACATAAGAAATAAGGAAGCTTAAATGCATAAACATTCATTACCGTTATCTTCCAAAATGGCTGCCATTTCTAAAGCAATTATAATTCCAGCTTCGTATCCAAGTATATAGAAATTTTTCTTTAATTCGGTCCGTTTCAAAAGAATCTATAAATAAGTCAATATATAATATATTAGGTTATACATTATAATCTAGATAGATATAAAAGTATATTTATTATAAAACATCATTAACGAGTCCACATAGTGGTCGAAACTATACTAAAATTAATGTGAACAACGTTATTTCCTGTTAACATAATTGTTTGTCACCTTAGCAAATCGAAGCGCCATGTCTTGTAGAGATTCGTTACGTTCCAAGTCATGTTGCAATACCAGGGCTGTCAGCTTTAGTCTCGCACAGAGCTGCTGGAATCGACTGTGGTGGCCCTCAACTCCTGGCACGATGCACAGGAATGCTTCGGCCGAGTTAAATTCGTGGTCATGCTTTAAGAATTCATACAATAGATTTTATAAAAGTTTGTAAATTCCGAAGTACCCTACTTATACGTTGTCTTAAAGAAAATATATTTATAACTAAGATTCATCACGGGATGAAAGTATTTTAGTTTTTCTAACGCTCCGTTACAAATTGAAAAAACCTTACCACTGTAGAACTGTTTGTCAGCGTTGGTAGTAATACCATCTCAGATGTAGCCAGAATTTCATCAGCATCAACATAAGTGTAAAACGCCGAGACACCAGACACGTCTTTGAATTCCGATATCGTTATTTTATTTTCAATATCTCGTAGTCTAAAATACATAGATTTGATTGAATTTTCTGTTTCTATTTAAACGAAAATACATTGGTGTTGCATATTAAAAACAAATATAATATGAATTATAAGATGTGAACTTACCTTCCTATAGTTAGGTTTGGAATATCATCCTCTGCGAACCAAATGTTATAGTGATCTCTGAGATAAGCTTGTACAGCTTGAGACTTAGCTGTATCCATACCTAGTTCTAAAAGACATACTTGACTATCTAGTTCTTTAGAAACTTTTATGTCTAAAAATTGAGAAAAAGAAATTTGTCATCTCAAAAAAATATTTACAATAAAAAAGATCCATTCTTAAGTAATAAAATAATGTAGATTATATATTTTTTTAAAAGATGTCGTTTAATATATGAACCCACCTGCCCATTTACAGATATTGCCTAACAAATCTACATCATCATCTGGCGCGTAACGAGCCATAGTTACGGCTTCCTGGGAGAGAAGTGCCTCTTCCACAGCGTCTATAGCAAATCTAATAGGCACAGCATAAGAATTATTGAAGTCTTGACTCTAGAGAAACGATAATTATTAATTAATTTCTTCATACTAATATATATAATATATTTATATACTCTATTTTTTTGTAAATTACCTTTCTTAAAGATGGAAGTTTGATAAGTGTAGCTGTTTTATTATGTCTTTTTCTCAGCAATGATACTCGCTCTCCAATATCGCTGTTCTCATTGATGATTGTGAAATACCTGTTCAATTAAAAATTAAATAATTTACAGAAGCTCAGAGGGCCGTAAAATTTTATGAGTAAAATTACAAAGACAATTTTAAAATAATTTTGAAAAAATAAAACTAAATATATCAAAGAGATGTCGGCGTCACAAGACATCGGCGTACATTAAAGGAGGACAAAAGAACTGCCAAACGCCATTACTATTCCGTCTAGCCGCAGATGTGTATAGCCGTGTTCCCGAACCCTCTGATTAGTTTATTAAAAATTAAAAATTATAAATACCTTAGCATCGGAATCATATTTCTTGTTTTCAAATCCAAATCATCCAAGAATTCAGTTATTGTATCAAACATTGCATCATTTGTAATAATTGTGTATATTCCTTCTATTTCATAATCATTTGTATTGTCCAATATTGTCGAAATATTGTTCTTATTCCAAATATCTTGTATCAACAATTGTATTTGGATACCACTATTCTCTAAAGACCTGTGAAAAATAATGTATACAGCATTTAATAAATTTCAATTATACTGGAAAGCATCATATTTGCATTGCACAATATTAGTAGCAAACTGCCTATAAAAATGACAAAGTTTAATGTTATTTCACTTTCATAACAATTTGCCAGTCATATCGCAGCCTATAACTCTAAACGCAACATATTGATAAAACTGCTTCTATGTTACCTAATTAGAAACGATATGGTATCTGTTAACTCAGGTATTACAAGACGTATCTTTCTTGCACCTTGGTTAACAAGTCGGTTTATCAGTTCAAACGTCAATAAATCATCATCTGATATGACTATATGATATTTATTTGATGCGACGGACAACCTGAAATTGTAGTTATTGATTATTTTTTTATGAGTATAAGAAAAATTGGTTCTAAATTTGAATACAAAAACAAAAGTTCTATATGTGTGAGTACCTCGTTCGTTGAATGGTCATATCGTTCCGCATATCAATAAGCACACGGCCGCGTTGTTTGCCGGCGGCTACCAGTCGGAATGCCTTCGATACATCGTCAGGAGATACTACTACTCGGGTCAAAGGACGGACGTAACCATGGGCTATTCCTTCGCTGACATATAATTGTAGTTTCTGAAATTAAAAATTAACATAATGAACTAACGTACGTATTTATTTATGTATAAATGTATTTGTTTTCTTATTTACATAGAAATAACATTATTTTTAGACACATTTTACAGAAATCTTTACTTTTATTTACCATAATTTCTTCAGAATTGTTATGTTCAAAAATCGAAGAGAAATCAACAGTCTTGTATGATCGACTTCGAGTCAGATAGTTCAATCCAAAGTTATAGTCTTCATGGTTTTGAAGCAACGCTGTATCTACCATGATACCAGAGCTTCCGGTGCACTTTAAACTTACCTAAATTGTATTAAAAAAGTTATAATGCTTTATTTTAAGAATTGGCAGCAAAAATGATCCTAAAACATCGTTTATTTCAATAAAAGAAACTTACGTTCTTTAGTTCACCTTTCACGCAACTGAGCACAATATCACATCCATTTCCTTTCGTTGCGGATAGAACCATGTCACCAAAGGTATTGTCTCTTGAATAACCAATATTTTCCTCTGTGAACATTATAAAATATTGTTTTCAACTTTACTTGTATCAATTAACTATTAAGTGTAAAAGTACCTTTCAAATCTGGAAACAATTTTTTAAGGAATCGTTTTTTCCTTAAATCACCGACGGTGGTAAACACTTCGCATTTGTACGCGAGACAGATGGATATAGCTGCCTGGCCTAGAGCTCCACTCCCACCATGAATCAGAACAGACATAGCGGAAGCAAGCTTATTTTTAAAGCCCTAGAAGAAAATTACTTCATTAAAATTATGAAACGGAATAAATGTTATGATTTTTACATGACTATTTAATAATTTCAATCGTTTGTCCACTAAAGCACCGTGTCTTAACTTGTACCAAAAATGCGAATGTTATTTATAAAATTATTGATTTTAGTTTTTATGTACTAGTAAGTAGTTTTCACAGAAATATAACAATGGCTCGAAGACCAGCACGGCACCGTTATGTGGTACAGATGTTCATTGCCCATGATAACTTTGTTTATGAAGAACATTTCCTTCCCATTTCTGGAGAAACCTCAGGTCTGTGCATCAAATATAAATATAGTAATATTGTCTTTCTCATATGTATACCTACATATGATATGGGGTATTACTGCCCCTACTATATAACTTACTAAACAGTAAAATGCTTGACAGTAAGCTAGAGGTACAGTGGCTGCGTCTTCAAGACTCCAGTGTTCAGGAACTGGCCACAAGAGTTTTGGATTAGCTTTGATTCGACTGCTGACGGAACCACCATTTATCAGCCCCATAACTCGTGTACCACTAGTGTATAAACAATAAACTATTTAAGACGTTCTCTAACATGAAATATTAATAGGACTATCCGATTTTAACAGCGGTTTCAAAATATTTGATGACATACTTGTCATCATACAATGTTGGCCTTGGCCACCAATAAAAAAAAAACAACATTTCGAGAGACAGATATAATGCTCTAAAAAGTAGGAATTAGCCAATTTTCTATATCTAAAGTTTAATGAGCTATATTCGCTAACTGTCATGTGGCTGGGCCTACCATGAAATGTACTTTATATCATATGTTTATGACTGATATACAATAAATATTAGTTTTTGCAATTATGAATTCATGTCCTTAATAAGATAATCAGAGTCAGTAAATAAAAGATTACCTCGTTGTTGCACCGCTAAAGTCCATGCCGTAAAAAGTATCGCTATTATTTTTAGTGCAGTTAATGACACCAGAAGCTCTTTTTACATCTACGTCATTGATAGCTGCATAATGTACCTAAAAGTGACTTAAATTAAATAAGGTATACTTACCAAATAGATAGGATAATCGTTTCTTACTTTCGCTTTTATATCTCAATAGATACTTTATTATTAATATTCCGCTATTTCAGTTAGTTTTTTTGTCCCGTATTATATAATATTGTATATTGCTATAATATAATAAGCTTATTAATTTTAGTTATATGGTATAAAAGGAATTAAATATTTACTTGAATCGATTGAGCTTTCTTAAATCTCGCGTAATTTGTACTTTTTTTCAGCAATCAAATGGTCGTAGAAAGCTATCCGTGTAATATAAGAGTTAACATGTGTACTATACATATACAGTGCAACATCGATATAACAAATTGGAGGGGAACAAGTAAATATTCGTTATATCAAGTAATTCGTTGAACTGAGGTTTGTTATGTTGAGGTTAGGTTGGTTTAAAATTTATTATAAAGAGGTAAAAAATAGTTACTATAATTAATGATGATTCGCTTGTCTGCGACGAATAAGGAACATCTTTTACCTTTCTGAGCGATTTTAACTTAAATCTTTAAGAATAGTGACGAATAGAAGCGTTTACATTACTTTCCATCAAACAACAATTATTGTTTTACGAACAAAGTCTCGCGACATGAATCACGCTATGACATTTAGATTCATACATTGGTGACACTATAACTTTGTATAAATGTTTTAGATTGACAAAATTCGTTAATTAAAGGTATTTATAGCTTTTCTTGACAGTCGAAAATTCGTTATAAAGAGGTTGTTCGCAAAAAATTTCGCCATGTTTATATTTAGTTTTAGAGCATATTTTATATTTAGTTTTATTGACAATTCAAGGGGATTACAAAATATTTGTTAAATCGAGGAATTCGTTATGTTGAGGTACGTTATATTAAGGTTGCACTGTACTACTGACTGTTTAGATAGTCATAATAAAAAAACATGTTCAATATAGATAATTTCAAAAGGATTTTCGACATGTTTCGGCAAGTCTACATGAAACAGTATGAAAAATAATCTAGCGATGAAAACTGCATTTGAATCCGTTGCATATTTTAATGTCATAGAAACAGATGATGGAAACTGACTGTACCGTATAATATGTAGAGAAGAAGATAATTCAAGCGCTTTACTGTTAATCAAAGTAAAGCTGTTAAGTACCTTAACGTCAATACCAGACCCTTTAACATTAGGAAGATCAACCCACTCGAGTGAACTAAGGTCTCCAACTCTTGCGCTTTGTAATATGGCTCCTCGACTAGACTGGAATGATTTCTTTACCGGTACGTAGTATTTACCACCCCATGTGCCCTGAAAATAAATAAAAAATGTATAGGTAAATAAAAGGATAGATAAATAATGTTTTATGACTTTTAAATAAAATATTAGTTACTTACATGTTCTAATATGCTGACAGCCCAATCAGATTCCGGCAATTGTTCTTGGAATTGATTTTCGTCTATGCCATGATTAATCATAATTAAATTTACTGTACGACCGTCTTTTCTTATCTTTCTTAGAAAATCTTCCAATTTCGGAATTGGTGGATATGAAGAAAATATTAATAACTTGTGACATTTAGGTATAACTTCTAAGGTAGAAATCAAATATGACAAATTTGAGTCCGATCGTAGTGTTACGGCGCTCGATCCTACAGTAGTATCGTCTGGTTTCCATCTAAGTAATTGAATAATTTGATCCCCAATATTTTGGTGACATAAAATTGAATACAGTGACGATGGTCTTGTTTTATATTCAGCAGCGTATTCTTTATTAATAATAAGCGAGTTACGAGGTAACTGTTTATTGAACACGTTGCAAATCTGTAGAAGATGTATTAGTTTTAGTTATATAAAAGTTCATGAATATGTAAAAATTGGTCCTAGTTATCAGAAATAAAAAAATCTTACCTTATCATTAGATGACAGATTGTTTACGAAAACAGTATTCACTTCAGTTCCTAACCCCTTTTGCAAAATAGAGTCAAGATGAATTTTATTATAGTTAAACTTAACTCCAGGAATATCGCAATATACTTTACTAAGATTATTGAATTTAGATAGGCCATCAGAGTTTTCGATTATTTCAGCAACACTGATCTCGCTTGTATTAATATTCTCGGCAACAATTTGTAGATAAACATAAAGCGCAGTCAATTCCTGAAAGAGATAATCGACGATTTTTATAATATCGGACAAAAATATTAATAAAGACTTATTTGCATCAATGTTATTATATAACTTACATCTGATTGGCCAGGCATAAAGTGAGGAATGAACTGTACAGCTTTGAGGGAAATTATATTATTTCTAATTACAGGTAAATCACGGAACCTTAAGTTTTCTATCAACACTCCTCCACACCTAAAAATATATAAAATTATTTATAAGAATACTTTGTTATACTCCGTTTCAGATAAATTTTGACAAATATATAAATTGTTAAGTTAATACTGACCGAGTACAGTTATATATATCCATAACATCAGCCGTGCATGAGGTAGCGCTCTCATAACTTCTATGCTCTTGAACGTAAATATTCAACTGACGTATAGAATCAGGCTGCGATACGGTATTATGTGGTTGGCGTAAAGCATTTAATTGAAACAAAGCATCAATAAAAGTAACCCAATTATCTTGCCAAGCTACTTGAGCTTGTTTCAATGATGGTTTTACTGATTGCAGACTGCGGAAATCACCGCTAAAAATAGATTTCATATAAAGAATGGTTTTGTAGAAATTCCAGTTATTGTATATTCTATTCAGTAATTTGAATTATCTTAACGTAATAAAATACTTTTAATAATATTTGTACCTGTACTGATAATCACGAGCAAACAGTAATTTATAAATTTCATTTGTTTTGAGAGAATTTGAGTTATCATTATTAATAGGTATTTTAAACATCCGATAAGATTCACTTTTTCCAGTTATAATGTGTGCATAGCCGGTTGCCACTAGCATATTTTCATTAACAACCTGTCATTATATATAAAAAATATCAAATTAAATAACTTAGTTAAGTTCAAATTTGGTGAAAATGAATGGATATTAGTTAGTTACTTCAAATTTTCCTGTACCCCTGTGAAGAGCTACATTAAGTGTCAATTGTCGTCTTTCGTGTAAGGTAGGTTGAGCCAAAAATTTGACACTGTTGAATTGAACTGAAACTTGTTTTTTTTTCAACCCCGCACTCATTGCCAGAGTGTCCCATACAGCTACTAAAGCAGCAGAAAACGGATACAGGTTCTTTTCTGTAACATAGATAATTATTGAAATGAATTAATTCTAAGCTAGATTTCGTTATTCCTATCATGTTATACCCGCTCTTTTAATTTCGGTACCTCTTATTACGTGCCCACGTAAGTAACTGTGTTCATCATCATGAACGGAAAGTACGAAATTGCAAGCGGCTGCAGTTTTCCTATGCGCAGATACATATAGAGGTAAGTTCCTAAAAGAATACGATTATTTCAAAAAATATTCAGTTACAAAAATTCACTGAACTAAGCACCAACCGAGCATAAACCGAGTTACATAAAAAATTGTGATTGTTGTAAAGGGTTCTGAAAATTGTCCCCTTTCAATATTTTATATGATATTTAGATTGTAGTTAGGTTGCTCACCATTTTTCTCCGTGCGCCCATTCCACTAAATGTCCCAACATAGGTGTTCCTGTCGACACGGGGAACTCAATCTTTGGATAGAGGGCTTGGACTTTAGGGTAATAACCCTCCATGTAAAGTCTGAAAGTATGAGTACAGACCAAATATATTTTATATTTATGGTTCATTTGCTGTGTTTTGTACACGTTGTACAAGAAAGAATAACTCACTTTCCGATAGCATCTAATAAATGCACCACATTATCCACGTGACCTCGACGTGTAAGAGGTATATTCACACAGTTGGGCAGCGATCGCTTGAGGATCGCCTGCAAAAGCCCATGTGGCGCTATCTCTATTAGCACTGCATTCTTTGGTATCAGTTGAGAAGTTTCTTCGAATAAAACGGGACTCTAGAATTTTAGTATAATTTAGTAAAAAAGTTAAAAAAGATTCGAAATAATTGAAACATTTAGTTTTTTATCATGGATTCAATTGCAACTGTGCGAATTTAGTCTTGTATATTATGATATGAAATACTCGTGTCGGAGTGTTTGTTTTCAAACTCCTCCGAAACGGCTGCAATTATTTTTTTAAATGTTGTGTGCATATCGCATAGGTTTGAGAATTAGTTAATATCTATTTTTCAAAGCCCTAAATGATAAGGGTGACCAACCCATAAATCTTTTGTCTTATTTTATTTGAATTTTTTTACCATTTTGATTTAGTATTAAAAATACAACTACAAATTTCCACCTTTCTATCTTTACCCCCATTAAGTTATGTGGAAAAACAACGTTTGCGGGGTCAGCTAGTTAGTACTATATTATTGTAGAAATATAATCTTACGAGTAAATTATTGGTGTGATATTCTGCAGAGGAAAGCTTGGCGAGAGGCTCGTTCCACCGGTCTTTAGGTATTGACGTAGACACCCAGCGCTCACTGCGAGCTCGCGGCTTCTGAATCACTTCGTTTAAGTGTTTCAAAAGGCCAGGTCCTGATAA
>JAOSYY010024294.1:0-15108 GCA_025727935.1 Hebomoia glaucippe
TCATATATCTAAACATATATATGTGTGTGTATATATATATATATATATATATATATATATATATATAAACATCTAAAAAGTACGACGACATCTAAAAGACGACTCCCTTCTTACTGTGAAGACAAATATATTACAATTCTTCATTAAGAAATAATTAAACACCTATCCAGTTGTCGACATATATTTCCGTACCATTAAGTTATGACAATTTATAATCTATTTCTGACGATATATGTATATGTATATACAGAATGTTTAGTGACTGCTCCCGAACTTAAGACGGATAATGGTACTTACTTTGGTGACGAAAAAAAATCGATCCCGACTAAAAATAAAACATATTTTTAACACTTTTTATAAGCATTATTTACGCTCCATCTTATAAGTACAGCTAAATGAAACGATAATTTCGTAAATATACATTATTTTAACAATAAAAAGAACCAGCAATGAAGCATGATAACAAAACAGCTGTTCTAACATGATGGAGCGAAGTATCACCTGTTTTCAGGAGCATTCCCCAAACACCATGTATATATTTTTTATGTAGGACTATAATAAATACTTACCACGAGGTATAAAGCTCGTTCCACTCGTGGGAATTTTTCCACAACATCTGTCGCAACTTCACATCGTTAATGGCTTCATCGAGTTGTTCCAAACGAGCTGGTGGTATCTGTTGATAAATATAGGCTATATCTTCTATTCTCAACTAACAGCTTTTTTTGAAGGACGTTCGCGTTTTTAGCCTGATGGCTTTTAAGACTAACCGGACATTTCTGACGCTCGCCGTGCGTCTGCGACTAGACCCAGGGTGCCCCGCGGCCTCGGCCTCGGCTTGGGCTGCCGCAGCTTGAGTGGGCGCTTGAAGAGCGGGACGGATGCTCACCCGGGTGAGTGGTACGCGGAACAAGGGACCTTGCCTCCGCCGGCGGAGGCGGTTCCGGTTTCGCGGGTATTCGTTTTCGTTGCCGTTACCTACGGATCGGACCGCGAGCAAAATGTCTACGGCCTTACTTAAGTCGTCGTCGGGATCGGTTAGGACGCTACGCGGCCTCCTCCAGCGGAGGTAAACGGACGCGGAGAAGACGGCGGCCCGGGCCACCAAGCGGTTCGGACAACTGATAGAGGCTGGCAAGGTTGACCATGGTAACCTGGCTGCCGATATCCGTTACTTAATGAACTTTACTGAATACATTCATTATCAATATAATTTTACATTTTTCCAGTCTATGATGATCTGAAGATGATGGAATTAAAGTAATCTTATCACTCCTTATAACATACGCCATGTGAAAGTACGCCATGCCAGAGACATTGACGTTAAAATCGTTCCAGTCGTATCGGTCACAGGCCCAAACAAACCGACGTACAAACAAAAAATTACTAAAGTGTTTCATAAGTGTTGTATATACAATATACATATTAGGATGTTACCAATAATACTTATTTTATTTCTAAAATAGCAACTGCACTAGATATTGACCTTGAAGACTTTCTGCCACTCGCGTATCTGCTTATCCCTCGCTGAACAGGCCATCAACTTCTCCATCAGATCATCCAGGAATTCCAACACCTTCTCAATTTCCGATTTTTCATCATACAACCATTGTTGCTGAAAAGTAAATTTATAAGTAAGGATTAGATATATTTTCACCCCAGTTCAATAATACGAAATAAAAGTTAACTAGCCGAAATTGCCCCTAAAAACATAAGCTATCTGAAAACGAAGAACTTGTGAAGTCCTATCAAAATCGACACAACTATTACGCACAGTAACTAGATTAAACAGACAGACAAAAACTTTATAAATTGTTTCTATTATTTTACTTTGTTATTACATATATATACTTTAATTTTATTTATATATACATACGGCCACTTCATCTCTGAGCTTGTTAACATCCAACATTAGTTCCATAATATCCTTGCCAATCTGGCTGGCAAATAATCCTGCTAATTTGCCTCTTGTCTCAAGTTTGGCATCTACATTAGTTCGAAGCGTGCCTAGGGCTACACTCAGACCTGTATAGGTAATTTAATATATGTTAAAATCCTTTTCTAACGCTCTATACAAAAGAGTATATTTATGTCGTAACAAACATCCGAGCAGATGAGCCGATTTGATTAGTTTTTAAGTGTATTCGAGTTTTTGCAGGCAACAAATAATAGGCAGGTAATTGGTAATAGATACATAATATATTCTATAAATATTTCCTTCTCTAGCTTATGTCAACAATACGAATTCAAATAAACACCGTTAAATTAATCTAAGACGTGTTAGAGAAAAATATTAAAATTTAGAATTATTTACACCACATTAATCAAACTTAATTTAATTTAAAATGAGATGTTAAGAAAGGCGAAATGTATCGAATTGTTTAGAATTTATTTTAGCAAAATACTTATTTAATAATAATTTTAAACGACGCCATCTATCTGTGAACAGTGAGACCTATTGTACAATCATATTACCAGTATTTGTCCTTAAGAAATTAGATTTGAATTGGGCGGATGGCTGTGACATTAGTTTTTATAACTCTCGCTCTCGATGGAGGACACTCCAGTGTAAAACATATTGTGATTAGCAGGAAGATGTCCTACTTTTACGCGATAAATTATTGCAGTAAGTAGACGGTGCGAAGAAAAATATATAAAGAACCAAGAAATTTATATCTTTTGTTTCTATAGTAAATATCGAGCGATGAATAAAACAACACTTTTAAATACTAAAACAAAGAAAATAAACCAGACTTTAAGACTAAGTAGATTAAGGTTACTTCAACTTTACAACAATAATACACTTCTACGTATTTAAATTTCCTAATCAAGACTACTCCATAAGATATTCTTATTTTGGCGAATGTTGTCAACTTTCATTTGTATTACTTACCCGGTTACATCGGCGTCATCAAAAGTATGTATCATCTCACAACTAATCTAAATACCTTTCTCAATTGAGTTACTATACCTAAATAATCAGTCATGTCATCAGGTGGTATGGCAATATTAAACTCTCCCATCAGATCGTACAGCTCTCTTAGATACTCTAATCTTTCTTCCAGTTTTGCTACGCGACTTTCCAAGCCATCTAGCAAAGAATTAAACGCTACTAACTCTCCAGCACTTTCTGGTTCTTTATTAATATCTTCATCAATTCCTCCTATACCTTCCAGTATTTCATCTATACACGCTCGTCCAATGCTGAAAACGAGATATTAATCTGTGACAAATTTCAATAGGTCTATGTTTTATATAATTAAAAAGTTAGCTTATTATATCACTGCCAATACAATTCATAGTGATGATGAATTTCTATAACTACTTAATTATGTAGATCTCCTGCGTTCCGTTTTCCTTCTTCGAAAGTAGATAAATATTTAGATACTAATATAAAAATACTAGCTTCTGTCATCGGTTTTAATCTCTTAATTCGAATTTTCAAACTTGTGTTACATTATTGATCTTTCAGTAACGATCCATTTTTCTTTTTAAATATAATATGCCTATAGCCTTCCTCGATAAATGTATTATTTAACACTCAATTTTTGAAATCGGACCAGCGGTTCCTGAGTTTAACGCGTTCAAACAAACAAACACTTCAGCTTTATAATATTAGTATAGATTACTGAAAACTTACTCAGGTGTAGTAGTATGAACCACATCAAATAATCTCCTAGGTTGGGGCCTAAACAGCTCTTGGAATGGACATAAGCATAAAAATATCAGTCCTAATGGCTGATAACTGACGACATCTTCTACCTCCTCTATTTGTTTAACAAGTTTCTCACACAACTTTTTAAATACATTCACGTCCCTTTCATTCCTTATAAGGTTAACGTCCATTTCATGAGCCTCCTTGAAGCTATGCATGAATTTACTCATACGCCGAAGGAAAACCCAGACGTTATCAAAGGCGCTATGAATACACTGCGGGATGAAACCGATGTCGTCTAACATCTTTTTGTCTTGGTGCATTAAGAAGTACAGGTTCGGCGATTGCCCAGCTGACCATTCCACTTGCTTTCCCATTACCGTTGGCTGAACAAATATTTGTAACGTTTCCTCGTTAAGAAAGTTATGGAATGTGCGTACATATTCCTCCCAATAGTCGGTGATTTTTTCCATATATGAAGATATTAATTTCTCGCTTGGATTCAATTCTATTTCGCCTGATGGTAGAGCGTATGCATCGACTTGAAACAGGGCCCACTATGGAATATGGTGAAATTAAATAATTTACTAAAGGGACTCTGGATGGATTGGCATTTTTTTAACGTTATATGAAAACGACGTTAGGATAATGATAATCAACTAGCTCGTGCGTACGATTGCGTTTGTGTTAAAAATTGACGCAAAATATTTCTTTTGTTGTAGCGCGAGTTACGTAGAGGTAACCCTACGTGATATTCATATTATACTTAAGAAGTAGAAGTGGTTCTCGGAAGGGATCTTATGTTGTAAGTTCGCATTTAGAAGACATTTGGAGAATAAATCTCCTTCGCTCCTAACCGTTGTAAAAAAGCTCCTGTTACAAAAAATCAAATCATAAAAGATATAAACAAACATGACAACAATGAAACAAACTTTTGTCTTGTATTTTAAGCACCTCATATATTTTTTTCATAAAGTAAATGTCTGTGCATTTGTTAATTCATGTTTCTATACTAAAATTGATCGTAATTGACGCGAAGTCAGCGTGAAATCATAACAGACAAGAGTTATTTCTTTTTTGTCTTATTGGGGCCGAGGAGCTTAACTATATAATTTAATCTTAAGGCTATTAATAATACATCTTATTAGTGAGTCAAAAGCGACAAGAGTTATTAGAATACCTTGCAAGTGTCAGTAGGTCTGGGTAACTGTTCTAAGACCTCATCTACTTCAGTTCCCTCTAGAAGTT
The DNA here is from genome assembly GCA_025727935.1 of Hebomoia glaucippe. Classification (NCBI taxonomy): domain Eukaryota; kingdom Metazoa; phylum Arthropoda; class Insecta; order Lepidoptera; family Pieridae; genus Hebomoia; species Hebomoia glaucippe. The sequence continues at coordinate 4,904 of JAOSYY010024294.1, forward strand.
CCTTGGGAGGTAGAAATTCTACATGTATACGCAGCATATCTGCCATCATGGAGTTGGACCGCTTAGTCAATCGATATAGCATATAATTTGTCATGTAGTCCATTAATTTTATGAAGCTGTGATCAAAATAATTCTTAAAAACATAATCATATATTTCATAGTAGAGTTAGAAAGCGGAATTAGATCTGTCGATTATATAATACCCTGGATGACCCACAACGCGTTGCTGTGGCTAAGGTTTTTGTTATATTAAATTGTAATTGGTAAGCATTATTATCATTATTAAAATGTTTGTGCTTTCAACACAGTGCCATATTGAATACCTACTCAATTTAGTCAAGATATATTGTCATCTGTTAGAATCGTTTGGGAGCTAAAAGATAATTTGGACTCTCAAATATACAAATGATAATTCACAACAAAATAATAATCCGACTATAAATTGATAAACAAACCATCATATCTTTTAGGTTGGAGCAAAGCACTCAATTTATTGAAAAAAACGTTAAAATCGTTTCAGTAGTTTCGGAGTTCATCCTACACACAACGTGACACGTAATTTATATATATTATAAGATAAGATAATCAAAAATACGCATCGCACCCCCCAGACATAAGTAAAAAAAATCACCATGAATTTCTTTACACTCGAAAAAATTAAAATATGAACTGTAGTAGGACATGACTCAAGGTTGCCAACGCATCTCCTAAATCTATTGGCTATGGACGTGCCCATGGACAACAGGAATCGCTTACCACCAGGTATACTGTATACTCGTTTGCCGTTCAATTTTTTTTTTTTATAACATGTATAAAAAATTGAACGAGGATACTAAGTTCATTAGCTGAAAGGTGACATTCTCTAAATGCAGTTAACGTAGATTTATACTATATCAGAATTCTCGATTCTACTGTCCCAAAATAACTTCACCGCATTGTTCCCTTCCATAATTTTCTGAATATCATCCCTTGTATACGAATTGCTTCAAAATTAAATATTACGTTCCTAGATTGTAAGATCACATATGTATATTGCAAAAAGTATACTAACCACGCTAATCTCTCGCAGTAATTTCTTTTATTTGCCTTTTCCGTGTACGACATACCGCCTGTGGGTTTGCCTCGAATGATCTGAAACGGGGCTATATTCCGATCGTCGTAAATAAAGCCTTGCTGATAAAGTGCCGCGTGGCATGCAGTAGTGATCACGTCGAGGGTGATAGCGCGGAATTCTATCAGTTTGTCACGGATGAACTCAACACGTTTCATCTGTAAGATATTTTACATCTTAAAGCATACAATGGAAAAAGATCAGCTGGTAAGAAGCTCATTTGTCTTTTAGAACCAACGTAGTTACATTTAACTAACGTGTGTAAATACAAACATGTTATTTGGGTTCCCTTTATGTCCACTTTGTCAACCACATCTTGACTTGTCTATAATATTAATTATTTTTGAGTTAAGTCACTGAATGTGGACATTTGGTTCGTAGTTATTTATTAATTGTGTTTAGAAAACTAAGAGAAAAATCTTTAAACGTTTTAAAAACTTTCTTTCCGAACATCGGATTTGAATGAAATAAAGGCTATGTTATGCCCGGAGATACGCTTAATTTAACGGTGAAAATCGCAACAAAGTTCCATTGGATAGATTTTTACATCTCTTTAGGAGATTAGCTTGTTCAAACAGACAGACAAAAGAGGTACAAAAGGCTTTTTCGTATTCTATTACTCTTTTATAATCGCTGACAATCGTTTTTGCATAAGTTTTTTGAATTCACACGCGTTTTCTAATTATTTACTATTTGTTAGATTATATAAACAAAAAACTATTTCCAAACTATAAAGCTCGCCTTGAATTTGATTATATTTCATCCAGCATACCCGACTTAAATTTTAAGTGTTCCAAACCACTGACAAACATTAAAAAGTTTACATGGAGGTGATATTCATATACTCAAATATTTAGGTTAGGCAATTATAATTTTTAAAAAAAATTTAAATTCCAGCCAAATTGCTTTAAAGGAAAAAATGTTTGTACTAAAATATTCGTTACCAGAACTTCAATGAAATAAAAGAAGGCTGTGTCCATATCCTTTGAAACGTCAGCAAAGGTCTTCATATACATATCACAGCACATTGCCTGCATGTTAAGAAGCGCTTTTCCTAATACTGGAGTCAGTATGAAAAGCCTTTTGGCAATCTTCTTGCGCGTTTTACTATACTTTCTGAATAATATCGACTTCCGCCATACATAAAACGCTTTCCAGTACCGGTAATTACGGAAAAATTTTATCTATAAAGAATTATGTAGTTATAACAGTATTTTTTTTATTATAGGGACGCAAAAGAGCATACGGCAAGTGATTACCGTCGCCCATGGACATGCAAAATTAGTGAAGTGCAGCGCGCGTTTTGACATCAGTTTATGAATTTCCGAATACACGCAATAAAATCATTAAATAATAACTGATGTAATAATGGCTAAAGTCTTAAGGTTGGCAACGTGTCACCTAGAAGTCCTGGTTTTAGAGTCGTCCATGAGATACAGGAATCGTTTACGACCAGGTTAACTGTACACTCGTTTGCATTGCTATAGTATATAAAAAAAACAAAAGCCATGAAACCGATAAGTGATCTTAAGCAACAGCCAAATGATGTTTCAAAGAGCAAATTATTAGGTTTGTAAGAATTATAAACACATGTATTAATTATAATTCTTATATTATAATATTTGCAGTTACTGTATGTTAATAACTTGTAAGAATGAATAGCTTACATCAGTGAGTGAAACGAAGATTGTATACTCCTGTTCCCAATCTGGTAACTTTGTGAATACCATCTCATTAGTAAAATGTGTGACCCCACAAGGACTGATCGTGAGGTAATTCCTCCTATCTATCTGGTCATAGGGTACCACTCTGTACAAAAGATTTTATACGTACATAAAACTAAACTATTATTGGATAAAAACAAAAGGTATCGTGGCTAGAATGAGATCGAAAATTTTTGAACCCTTGTTACTCGATCACTTCAATCTAGCTAAGATATTCATTTAATTTTATATGTAAAGACCTGTGACGCTTTCTAATTAATTTTAATAATACTTAAAGTATAAAATTTCTTTCTCTGCGGCCTTATGTGCAGCTTATGCAAGCTGGTGGTTTTCCAGATCAGGTTTTTTATAGTATTTTTATTTTTTTATTTTACTTTTATATCTATTTTATAAAAAAAAACCTAATTGAGAAATGAAATATATGTGAAAACATATAATTAAATTTAAATTGGATACACTTTTGCTTTTCCTATGGTTTTGAATTTATTTGGAATAGTATTTGCCACCCAAAAATACATACTTAAGGTAATATGGCGTAAAGTATACATTTTGCGGATGAACCGCATAGATCATGTAAAGGAATCCGATCTCCGGGTGTTGCCGAACTTGTTCAATAACTTCCTTCTGGGAAGCCACCACTGGCTTCACTTTTAAAGGATCTGTCGTCGTTTGTGCTTTGATAATCCCAGCATCAGAGCTGCTAGGAGATTCTTGAATTTTTATTTTCTTCTTTTTGTCTTTACCTAAAGCGATGGTTGAATTAATATAAAACATTAGTAAAATCCTGGCATTCATGATACATAGTAAATGATGTGTGTGGTGTCGAACATCCGGGAAGATCGGCTAGGGCGGATGAGCGCCGTCCAGCGGAGAATGTCAGTAATAACTAGTAAGCCCTAGTGGGAGGTTTGGACGCAGTACAAGAAGTCTCGTCATCATCCGCTTGGGCAGTCTATATCGAGACAAGTGGGGTTTATCTTTACTTCATTAACTTACTATGCACAAAACCAAATAGAAATTTATTTAGTGGGTTATCAATTAAAAATTATGTTAAGGTACCATTGATAACGTTTGCTAAATAAAATGGTGTGACAGCTAAGCTGGTGTGTAAGATTCTATACTTGCCATCGTCTAATTTAATTGGTTCGAGTTGCAATTTAGCATGCTTTCTCTCCCTTCTAAACCTTTCTTCCTGGGCGAACGTAAAACCAGTCTGGAATTAAAATTACAGTACCATATGATTACAGATTACATCTTTCATTGCTTTCAAAATAATATTTTATTTTTGGAATCACAATAAACTCTATTGTGTTCATTTTAATCTTTTTGTACTCCTATACTTACCTATAATAAAAATGTAACTGATGAATCATACATTAAAGATATTTGACAAAAACTATTATTGGGGATTTTATTAACGCTATTTTACAACCCAAAACAACGATTTTTAGAATTTATGTATTTTTGCCGCGTTGTCTGTCTGCTTGTAGTTTTGTGCGTGCTAATTGCAGAAACGGACGACTTAAATTACAATATTGTTTTATTTCAATGGATTGATAAATAAAAAATATAGCCATTTAAAGAATAGTGTTGAACAAAATACTACAAAATTCAGGTACATTGACTGAAAAATAATCAACAATACATTATGACATAAAAAATTATGAACAATGAAATATGATGAAAGACAAGGAAAAGTGGACAGATTCTTTGTTTATAAATTCTATCATAAGTTGACCGCAAATCATACTCAATAGAGTTCAACTTAGGGTGGAAATTTATTACTTTTTGGCTGGTCAGTCAATGAAATTTTCTCAATATTCATATAAAATTATGACAGAGAGATGACTCATATAGTTTACTTAGTTCATCACCATGTATAAATAAAATTAACGCAAGTGAAGCAAGGCTCCACTATATATACAAAAAATAAATCAGTAGAAACCGCATCTCTGTAGCTTCAAGGAATTTATATAATAATTTAACACTAAACAACTAGAAATGGTGTTCGTTTCGCAATATAAACGCCTTCTGTATCTACTAATTACAGGAGCATTTCAATCCCTATGCATTTTATATAAAGTTGAAAATTCTGTTGTATCAAAATAGCAACTTTTTTTCAAAGCTCATGAATGTATGTTATAAAACAAAACACATTATATATAAATATGTAAAATGTATTCTGCCTCAGGTACGGACTGCCTGTGGCCGGACGAGTGTCCAAAACGCAGGCATTTCGAGTATTAAATGTGGTGGGAGGAACTCCTAATAATTTATAAGTTCCGTCGGGCTCACGTACCACCGTTCATAGGTAGAAAAGTCGTGAAGTGCTATGCGCGTTTTGATTTAAGTCTATGAATTTCCGAATACTCGAAATAAAAATAAATTAAACCTTAAGGTTGGCAATGTGTCTTCGAGATCTAATAATCTTGGAGGTGTCCATGGATGACAGAAATCACTTAATATAGTGAACTGTATGCTCGTTTGTAATCCTATCGCATAAAAAATCACAATTTATACAATTTCTGTCTGTCAGTGGGTCTGTTTCAGCTAATCTCCGAAAGGAAAGGACCGATATTGATGAGACTTGCCCAGGTAAATAGCTAAAATGCAATACAGTTAAAATCGCAGGCCACTGCTATCATTATTGCAATCAAAATATCTGTACATAAAATAAACTCAGGTGCAACAGCGGTGAGGAGCTAGTCTACATGAATAAACTTTACCAGTGGTTCCGCTTCCGTTTCTACATGTTCTATCTTTTCCAAAAGCTTCTTATGTGGAAAATGAAAAGCAAGGTCTTTGGGTTTTCTGCAAACATATATTACATTTTTCTTTTACTTTTCATATCGGTTTAGCTATTTTTCTATTAAACTGATTAATATTATTCAAAAATCTGTACGTTTGATAGGATTTGGCGTGAAAGATTTTGCATTAATATTGCTAATGGATTCGAAGAGACTACAAGAGTGATTATTGTGAGTTCTGCCTGCCAGTATTATTTGTATTCTGCCTTGGCTACAAGCTGCCTGGGGTCGGGTGAGTGTCAAAAACACTAGCGTTTTCAAGTATTAAATAAGGAGGAACCATTTGTAAATTATAAGTTCTCATAGATGGAAAGATCGTAAAGTTCTGTGCTCGTTTCCACTTTAGTCTATGAATTTTCAAACTTGAAATAGAAATAAAATGACGTTCGGCGGCAGAAAATCATTATATATACAAGACTTGGCAACGCATCTCCTAAATTTAGTGGCGTTGGAGGTGTTCATGAGCGACAGGGATCGCTTACCACTAGGTGAACTGTGTGCTTATTTGAATTTCTGTGGTATATAAAAAAATATTTCCAACGAATTCAATAATTTCCCCGTGAGACGATAAGAAATCACGGGTTAGATACCTAAATGCATTTTCTATAGGAAATATAATAACCTAACATATTTTTTACATCTTTGCATGACGTCATCTCACAAAGTTATCATTATTATCTATCGATTATTGTTTTACAATTAACGCAATGTTTAACGATACTAATTGCAGCTAAAGTGCCTGAAAATAACCCCCTTCGTTATACTTGCCTGGTATAATATGTTGGGGTCTTCCGGACATTCCGTTGTACGGTTTCTATAGCTGGAAGAGTTGATAACCTTCGCTGCATCCTTCAATTGTTCATGATTATATTTATTTTAAATAAGAATTAAACTTTCGCTTCGAAAACAGTATTTACGATCTGTTTATTATTTACCACAGCAACGAGGCATCGACAACGCGTTAGGTTATTTACACACAATATATTTTTTATACGTTAAAATTTTTAAATCAGGTAGTGGAATAAAACGCATTTGCTTGCTCCAATGTCTCAAAATATGCTTTTCAGCTTTATTATGTAATTGTAGATTGAGTTCAACTTAGACAACCTTAGGTTGTCCAGACAGACTCAACAAAATAATGGCCATGAATAACCTTAAAATACTTTTTACCAAAAATGTTAAGAGGGAGGTTAAATTAGTATACACATATATCACCTTCTTCATGTAATTTTCTGTTTTTAACCCATAAATTGAAATAATAACATAGGTGAAAATAAAAGTCATTTTATTCAGTGTCACAACAGTTTTAAAGTAATAATAAACTCTTAACATTTTAGAGATATAATCAAGCAATCACTAATTTCTAATGGAATTAAAGTAAGCTGTTTTTAGAATAAATAATTTTAGCATAATCAAAAGAAAAATAAAATACAATATTTAATGCATCATTAAATAATGTATTTTATTTTATGATTGTCATTACCAATTCTTATTTAACATAAGAGCTGTGAAATTACAAAACTTGTGCCTAAACATGTTGTAGCGCCATTATAATCTTATTTTGTATATATTATATGAGATGTCAGTATATACAAGCTGAAATAACAGTTTAAAAAGATTATCAAAAGTACATACATTATATTTGGTTATTTTTCATAAAATTTCATACAGATACATCTAGTTCAGTTGAAGATCTTTACTTATAAAGGCTAAAATTTGTGTAAGTAAAAGTACTGAACGGATTTAATAAAACTTAAGAGGAATATAGAATAACTCGTAGGCTACAGTTTATAAAGATATCATGTCACGGTTTAAACCATAGGATAGCTAGTATTATATGAAAATGCATACTTAAAGATAATTTTAAATTTAAAAAGTAATTGGTGTTTTAACCAATAGAAAATAGAACAAAGCAAGATATTTTAATAGGTAATAAATTCAAATAGGTATTTTAATTAGAAGTAAGTCAATATTGCAAAGCATTAAAACTGATATTTTTATTAAATAAAATTATTTTTTATCCCTCTCATGCTTTCTATCTAATAAGCCTTGAAAGCCTCTTCAATAGCATGATCATGAAAGTTGGACATTGTTGAATTTTATATGAAACTTCTTAGGATTTTTAAATCTTGAATATAAGGTAGGTTAAGTCAATAAAACTTCAACAAATAATAAAATCAAGGCTTTATTTTAAGTAAACTCTACTGCTATAATGAGGTTAAAATATTTCAAAAGTTATGAGCAACATTTATAACTTTAATGACAAGAAGGTGATGGCCAGTAAGAAAACTATTTTAACAATATTAAGTTTAAATTTATGTTTACAATAGATATTACTAATTATAAATAACCCTGTGGCCATTATCCAATTACCTTAGGTATTTACATAAGTTTTACAACAGTATATCTACTACATACTAATCAAATAACTCGCACTTTAGAAATCATTAAACAATCTTTTGTCCTAAAAATATATCTATCTCCTAAACAGAAGTAGAGAATTTATAACTTTCAATATTTTTAGAAACAATCTTTAATCTACAATAAATCAGTCTAAAACACAAATTATGAAAGCTTTAAAAACAATGTTTTAAGCATAAAAAAAATAATACTTATTCACTTACTTAAAAAAACATGTATTTTAACTTAGCAAAATTAAATGAGATCATCTTTGCTTCAGTCTCAAAACAAAACTTAAATTTTCTTCTTTAAATATAAAACAAATTAACACTTGGACTGCTTTTTAGGCGGTGGCTATTGTGATCGTTATGGAAGCAGGCAAATGGACATTAAACTTATCTGGTGAGAAACTGTTGCCAATTTAAACCTAATCATGGTATGTGGCTTTTTTTAGTATTGTTACAATTTTGAATATTTAATTTAAGAGAAAATATTGAGCAAATAATCTAAAATATGGTTTAAGTGTGGCAGCCAAAGTGTTAAGAAATATAATTTATAAAAACAAAAGACTTAGGCCTATATATATCAAGATGAGGCGGATATGAAGAACAGTTATAAGACAGGTTCTTAACAACATTTTATCCATGTACAATTTAGTTGATTAATATAGGCCTAAATCTATCAAAATAAATATCTTTCTTAAACATATTAACGTGAATTTTCCGACCGTTGCCTAACTTCGAGGCAAACATAGTGAATTACTATTTTCATCACGAGGTGCATAGGAGGACCGCTCATCTCCCACAATGTTTGCCACATATCTATCAAGTGTGTCATGGTGATTCCCGTATCAATCAAGTACATCGTGAGTTCTAGAAAATAATCAAATTCGTCCAGGAACTCTGACATGGTGATCTGTGTGAAGAACAAATATTACATCTTTAAAGTAAACATGTTATGCATTTATTATTAAGATCAATATTACAATTCCCCTCAATGGAGCAATGAAGTTCAAACATTTAGAAGTTGAAACATGTATAAACATACAATTTAACAATAAAATATTTTATCATCATCTTATGGCTGAAAATTTTAATAATAAAAATAGTAATAAGATAATCGCTTTGTGGGATGTGGATTCGGCGATCATTGTCCCTATAGTCGTCCGTGTAAACGGTCTCATAGACCAACATCTAAAAAGCCTCTCGCTAGATGGTTGGATCAAGGGACAGATGCAAAAGGCAGTACTCCTGGATACTGCACGAATTGTCAGATCAGACAGTTTCTTTCTCTGAGACCCTAACCAACGGTAGCTTGGGCCAAGCTAATTTAAAAATTAAATATATGACAGAAAAATAGTAATATCAAATTATAGTCCTGGTTCTGAGAATTGAATGAAGAAATACAGTAGAAGTACAGTTATTAGAAGATTCTTATTCGCCATTTTAACACTGTGCCATCTATTGAATACTTACTAAATTTAGTTATTATCACAATAAAATAATATTGCGACTATAAATTGATAAATAAACCATATTATCTGTTTAGTTGGAGCATAGCACTCCATTTTAAAGAAAAACCGTTAAACACTCCATTTTGAAAAAATCGCGCCTACAACACAAGAGAAAATTATTGGGCACTGCTTTGGAAATGGCGGATAACCTCCCATAAAACAATAAACAAAAGAATAAACGATCGAAAGCTGTAAAGATTTAACTTCATCAACGCTCACATACCATAATAAACTACAAAATACTTACACGACGATTGTTGGAATGCATTTCTTTAATGGCTGGCCGGCAAACTGTGTTGATGCTGCGCGATGCTTTTCGTTCACTATATCTGAACAGAAATGCAAACTTGTAAATAGTTAAATAATAATGAGCGCTGCATAATTAGTGAAATTGTTAATATATTTATATATACCTTTTTTCAAGACACCGCTACGTGAGCACGTTTTTCGACAAAAATCCAAGGCAATGTAATGTAGTGTGTTTAGTGTTGTGATATTTATACTCGATGATCTCCAGTGTTCCCAACTCTCAAAAATTTTTCCCCTTAAAGCTCCAACAAAAAGCCCTTAAACTCCCTACAATTACGGCGAAATTCCCCTAAAAAAACATTATTATAAATAAATGTTATTTATTAAATGAATAATTAAAT
>JAOSYY010024295.1:0-15107 GCA_025727935.1 Hebomoia glaucippe
TTTCGTTATTCATTAGTTTATTACCGAAATATAGGTTTTTTCATAATTAGTAAATGTGTATCCACATTACAGACGTGCATTTCAAAATCTGTCGCCATGCCTATTCTCGTGTCACAATGTTCGTTCCCATACTCCTTGGGAACGGCTCGACCGATTCTTATGAAATTTTATATGCATATTCAATAGGCCTGAGGCTACTATCTATTTTTCATACCCCTAAATGATAAGGGTTGTTCACCCTTAATTTTTATTTTAAACTGTTGGACGAAATTTTTTGTTTTTATTTTTTTTATAATGTGACATTAAAAGTACATACAACGCCAAATTTTATATATATTTATGAAACGACGTTTGCTGGGTCAGCTAGTAATTATATAAATATATTACAAAGAGGCTCGATTTATGTATGAGATCGCAAAACTATTTGACCCGATCTTTATGAAATCTAACATGTATATGTATTTTGTCAAGGAAAAGGTTTAGATACTAACCCCATATTTCATATATTACGATTCATGAATTACATGGGTCCGCTATTTATATGTTATAATAAATAATTTTTAATGTAGGGGATTAAAATAAAAGAGAAATATCACACGAACACCATTTATTTGAAGTACTGACAATTACTACTTGCACAAAATGAATGTAATATACATTCTTACAAATAAAATCGTTTATTCAGTTTCTCATCTAGTGTCACACCATTGAAAAACATTACATACACTCAACCATTCGGAATGCCGTTGAAATATAAATGGAAAATAATATTAATTTTTTAATCTTTCTTCTGTAAGTATTGTTCAATGATTTTTTGCCGAAATACATGTTTATTACAAAATAAAAAACATTATCAAATAGGAACTTAGTTGCAAATCCAAACAAATCTGAATTTGCCTGTCATATCATTGAACATTAATTTGGAGACAAAATCAGCATTCACTAGTTGAATAGGTATACTGCTTAATTAACAATGTAAGACAAAAAAACAATATTTTCCAAGTGATTCACTTGATTATGGACATAATATTCAAATATTTTAACACCGAATGTCGAGCAGAAAAAGGTCGATGGAAATATAATTTTTAGAAATTTTGATTTAGTGTTCCACAATTGTTAATAATTTTAACATCCTGTAGTTACTATTTTTTGTCTTACACAGTGTATTTGAACAGTGTAATGTTATATGCAATGGGTTTCAATTTCATAAATTTTCTCAATACAAATCCTTTATCCTTTGATGTTGTTATGCCTGAATACGAACACTGAGGCATCCATACTATCACATATTGAGATAAACGATACTATAACCACACAGCCAATGCAAAACTAATATATTTCCTATGAAATCAAAAGGAGAGGTGAGTTATTAAAATATTGAAATTGCCAGCCAGCGAGTGTTAACATAAAATCTTATTATTTTTCGTTCGTTTAGGCAATAAATTTCGATTGAGACAATAATTATAGGTTCAAAAAACAGTTAGATTCACATTAGTTTTGAATTATATGTGCGATTTAGGAAATTGTTTTGAGAAAATTTTTTGAGATTATTTCCAATCATCAACGTGACACTTGATGAAATTTTACGTCCTCTGCATATGGTGCCTTATTCCCTCTATTCCTTAAACGTTCCCTTTTTAAGTAAGCAAAGTACCTACTAATTATAGACACGTAGATTGATTAAATACTTAGATACTATGTAATATAAAGAAGGCATTGTCGGCGAATCTTCTACGACCTAACACGTGAGAAAGCCTTGCCAAAATACGTTTGGAATTTCGTTTATGTAATACTAATTTTGTTAATTATTCCACTGTTTGATTCAACAATGCGCACGAAATATTTACCGACGTGCCATAATTCATATTAAATAGTTTCCATAATACTACACTATGATATCGTTAGGGCGGATTTTTCAAACGTCTGATATCTTTAAACAATTTCATAGACTGTAGTCTGCTGTTTAAAAATATGGTGGTATACTGTTATGATGTATCAGACGATGGAACAATCAGCCCTTGACATCATTCTAATCAGTACTTGGCTAATATATCAGACTCATGGGAGATTTCAAAATGAAGAAGGTGGAAATTGTAATGGCGCGATGCCGCACACTATGAATGTACGATATCGCTCTGGTAAGAGAATTCCGTCTCTGACATTCTTCGAGACTTCGATCGTCGTCGGTCCCAGTCTGATATATTAGCAGTTACAGAATAATTATGAGATAAACAGACATCAATAATTAGGCCCACGACCACTTAAAATCTATTAATATAATATTTGAGATTAACAATAAGCAATAATCACTAGTGATTATTGCCACCATACAATGAGTACATGAATTATAAATATCGCGAACCAGGCGAGGTCACAAACAAATTTATGTTTAACAAAATTATACATTGCAATGCCGAATTCTGTCAAAAGTATTTCTAAAACTCACGTTATCGCATTCAAGAAAAACTTGTGAAATTTAAAAAAAGAACCGGATAACCCTTCGATGAATCAAATTTATCAATAAACCGGTATAAATAAAATGAGGATGATTTTTTTAAATTTCAAATCACCTGGTTCTTACTTAAAAATTTTGTTGAGATAGACACGGAATAATTGAACGGCGCTTACAAACCTGGACAGGAGACCACTAGATGAGCAGGGATAGTAAAGGTAATGCTCTTGGAGCATTTAGCGAACCAGTTGTGATCGACAGGTTGTCAGCGATCCAATGAGAAAAGAAAGTCTGGATAAGCAACTGAATCTCGGTAATCTTATCATGTACTTGATTCTGAAATTCTATAAGTTTACTATTTAAACTAAGATGGTAATGCCCATCAGATTATATTAGAAGGGAGGGCTTATGGCGGCAATGAAATACTGAAATAGATTTTCGATTTAAAGGGCCGAAAAAACACCTTTATTAAATTTCTCACAAATATACAACCGTAAAGGTTATATAACATCAAATATTAATTATTCGAGGTGAATTCAATAGAAAATATCAAAAATAGCATAGCTTAGCCAACGTTAAGGGCCAGAGGGATGTAAAGTTTAATTACTAACTATATTTGAATTAAGTCGGAATCAATTAATCGAAGTCTTAAAAGATCAGAATCTTAAAGTTATCGTGAATATAATATTTAATATTAGAAGTAAATTTCAGATGTCTTCGGTTTAATTCAAAAATGCTTAACTAAAGATAAACATCAAATTATTACCTAATAATTATAACAAATACCTAATAAATGCTTAGCAATGTTACAATTTCATGAAAGCTGTAATTAATTAGTCAAATTTCGAAATTTTGTTTCTGTTAATCGCTTAGTCCCTCAAAAACCATGTTGTCGAATTCTCTTTTGTTTGAATACAGTATTAGTCGCTCTCAAGAAATGGTAACATACGAATCATAAAAATACTCCGTACACCCATTGCCTTTTTTTATCTTGGTGTTACATTAGAGAAAAATTGATTACCATGGATTGTATTAAAGAACAGACCTGACTTTTAAACGTGTGGGCTTCCGGTAATGCGTCAAATCAAGCATTGGTCATGACGGCCATGACGTCGGCAATGGGCAGACAAACTTAACTAACATTCAATCATTTTATACTTCAAAGTTATCAGATGCACCTCTGTCACTGGCCGATCCTTAATCAGGGAGAGGAGACAGTCAAATTATATGTTATAATACCGTAATATAATACTAGAAGCTGTCACAATTTTTAAGCTATAGATTTTATGGATCGTATTAGACCCTCTCCCTGGATCAGACTAACATAACTTAATCTAACATCCAATATTAACTTAAAATAAAAAAAAACGTAGTTCTGCAAAACAGACCTAAGAAATACGTAATTTAAATGAAACTTAATGTTTATATTTAAGTACTGTTAAAATTAAAATCTGATATAGATATATTTTTTTTCATTTATAAATTGATCAAAACAGCGACGTCGCATACAGATAATATTTGAATATAAATATGAATATATATAATCTCTTATGGACTGCAAGTAATGTACTAATGTTAACACAAAATGTATTTAAGAGAGTCTAGTCATCGGTAAACTTGTACGATGTGAGATAACGGACACGTTTTAGGCACAAGTCCGGTTTGTAACCATTTTCGCACTCCGTTCAAGATATCAGCCGACGAATATACAGTGGATACGCAGTGAATATCTATTCCTAATACTGTAAAATTACGGAGCATAACGTATTGGCACGATTTCATATTATATATTAAACAATTTGTATAAAACATCGAAAAATACTAAGGTTAAAGTAGATTTTAAATGCGTATAGTCAAACCACATAAAAATACAACAAATTTTTATATCTAGTATCTAATTTTAATACGAGTTCTCTAGTATAAATGTTATTTAATAAACACGGAAACACGTAAAGCGTTTTGTACCTACGTGTACAAGAAAAACATCTATATATATATATGTGTGTCAAAAATTAGCGATAAATTTAGGTAGGTAAGTAAAATTTTGAAACTGTCACAAATACATACATTTACATTCAGTTAGGGGAGAAAAGCACGTTCTAATCAATGTTATAAAATGAGTAGCGAGACGTGAAAGAATAATTTGTTATCTATTGGAAAATTTAACACTTATACTTGGTACGTAATTTTGTAGACTCTGTAGTCTAGCGGTTGGATAATGCAACCGCGACGCCAGGGCCTCGGGTTCGAGTATCGGTCGGAAGCATTTTCAATTTTGTGAGTTGTTTTGCCCCCGGCACGGGCTGTCTGTGGCCGGATGAGTGTTAAAAATACTGGAACTTCGAGTAAGTAGATGGAAAGGCCTTGCTACATGATGCGTTTCGATTTCAATTTAATTTTCAAATACTCGAAATCAAAAATTGATACTGACAGCAGAATGTAAGTCCTTGATAACTGCTGTAATATGGGTAAGGTCTGAAGATTGGCAACGCGCTCGGAGATGTCCATAGGCGATAGGAATCGCTTACCTCCACGCGAACTGTATTCAAATTTCCCATACTGTAATATAAAAAAATCAAAGCAGCTGATATGTCAAAGGCCCAAAGGCCCTAAAATATCGCGTCTGCAAAAACATTTTCTTAGAATGTGGCTGAATGTAAATGATAAGAGATAGCACTACAGGATCAAAAAAAAAAATTTAAAAAAAACCTAAAAAATTGAATGTCGTCCTATTGTTAGCTGATCTAGAACAAGAGCTTAGAGAATCTGTATGGGTTCATTTATATATATCTCAATTTTTTTTTACCGAAGTGATATAAAACTTTACATGGGTTGTAAACGAATTATATACGCGTAGAAATTATAATTGTAAATAGAAAAACTATACTTAGATTGTTCATTGAAAAAGGATTAATTTTGCGGGCTTAGTACATTAAAAGTTAAGATTAATTATAATATAAAAGAAAATAACTAACCTTATAAAACTTTGCCGAGTGAAATACAAGATACTTGTTAAAAGAATTACGAGTTGAAAAGGAAAATCGAAATCCAAGTGAGCGTATTTTACCGGCAAAGTAGACGATAATAGTTACGTATAGATAAATTATCCTAAAAAAATAATAGTTAAATTATAACTAACACAATTTAAAAAAAAATTATAATACGCTTATTATATCTTTGAATGCATTCTTATCTTAGGTTGAGATTATTCCTTTGGTTTATTTCGATTTAGATTAATAAAAATTTATGTCAAATGTAATGTTTCTGTGTTTATTGGTCTGCACATCAGTTTTTTTAAATTTTGAAAGCGGTAACTGCAACAGTGTTACTATTACTGGATATATTAGCGCCATTAAAATTTTTAAAAGTCAAATGTGGTTAAAATTGACTCCGTAAAGTTTTTTTTGCCAAGCCAATTGAATAGTTTTTGATGGGGCCTAGATGTATGTGCAGACAATTTTTTTGACTGTCGAATTTTTGCATACAATTAACTAAGGACTCACAATTCATTCGCTAAATGTTTGAAATCGTATGAAATATACAAAATGAACCCTCATAAAAGTATATTTCAATGTTTGAAAATCTTTACTGTAAATAAGATTAAAACTAAGGAATTAGTAAAAAATTAACGTTCCTATGTTTAATTTATGTAATATTGTATACGTTCCGTTTCACTGTGCACTTAACCTGAATCTAAAAATTTGAAAAAAGAATTTCGTCTAGTAATTATGGATCAATTGCATGTCATCTCTGTTTTCGTGTTTAATATCGGACTTTAATACTAAACCTTATCATCTAAACTCACCAGATTGCACACTGTTGTCTATTCTCAATAATACTCTACTATTCAATTGACAATATCGGCCTCGTTACTTAGTTTTGTAAGGTTTGTATCACCTAGATTACAGACGGTTATTTAAGAAATAAACGGCAATTTCTCATTCGTTACTTGAGTTGAACATACATATATAAATGAAGGCTTTCTCTTAAGTAAATAAGGTCATATTACACTTAACAAAAAGCCTTATCTATTAGTATGTACACACGTTCGTTTAACTGTAAACTATTTCTGTTCGTTTGAAAAATATTAAATTTACTTTTAAGTTTTCGATAAAAGAGCAAAAAAATGTTTTATAAATTTTGTTTTAGTAGAAATTTCGAAAAGGAAAAGCTAACGACTCGAAAATCTGAGTTCCATATGCTCCTTTCCCCGTGTTGCATCCAAATCACGTATACTAATATCAATAAATTCGTTCATATTGGTTAGAATGAATTTACAATGTTTCAAACGTTTACAACGTTCAAAGCATTCAGTTCATTGTCGTTATAATCAGTCTTGGTAAGAAGTTATAGCATGTCAATCATCCGAACATTAACAAGATATTTTAATTTTCTGAGGGCCTAAATATACCTTGCAAACGTTTTGACGCACCGTTGGCCTAACAGGTGCCAAGCTTAAGGCCCTACGATGTGCGCGTCTCCACGTGTTCCCTAGGCGTTTATCTTACCCTATTTTTGTGCCAAGACACTTATCTTGTAAAATGTAAAATGGACAATTTCATTGCTATAACATTGAAGAGAAGAATAATTATGAATGAAATAAAATAAAATTAGGCCGAGATTTAGATGATGTTCATGGGATTTTCGATGATGTTCACCGACGAGTCATCTTTTGGCTGCTTGCGCCTAAAGATGAAGTCGGCAAGACTCGCTGCGCGCCTGGGATACTTTGCGTCAAGTTTCTTTTCGATTTCGCCACTGCTGTGAGCTTCACAGTCCGTGTCCTTTGATGGATTTTTGAAGTCCGTCAGAGAGATGTTGGACCGCGCATCTTCGGAGAATGCAGCTGCGCCAAGTTCAGTGGAGTGGGCTTTGTTTTGGAGATGGCTGATGAAAGTTGGCAGGCCTGGATTGTCTGCTAGAGACAATGGGCGTTCCATCTGCTTCATGACCCGTGCTCGAACTGCGCTGGCGAGGCTGTCTCTTGACGACGTTGTGTCGCTTGGAACCTTTGGAGTGGACGCTCCGTTTTGTTCCTCTGTAATTTCATAAGATGTTAGGTTATTACAGTAGATGAGCACATTGAATGAACTGGTTAAAAATGTATTAATTATTCAGTTATGTGTGATGTTCTCGTTACACGATTACAATTTGGCATATTTGAATTTAACGAATTTTGTACCACAGTGTAGTCAAAAGTACCTTTAGGGATTGAGGCACGAGGCGAAGGTCCGTCCTCATCAGTGTGGCTTTCAGAGAGAGTTTCAAGAGGGCGATTCTCGAATTTCTCATGGTTTCCACCACCGCCGGAACCCGAAGTTGATGGGGTTGGGTTCTAAAATAAATTAAATCTTAAATTTATTGGTCCCTCGCACATAAGTGTCAGTTATCTACGTTTCTCTGTCTTACGATCTATGTGACTGCCGTCTTATTTTCTATCACAATCGTTTCCATATTTATCAGTTATATATATTGTTTGCTGGTTCGGCAAGTATCTCTACTTACGGCGTAAATGTCGTTGTTCACCAATGGGGTTTCTCCCACTCCGTCCAGGAAGAACGTCACCATGTTTCCTTTTCCCTTAACGTCAACGGTACCGCGGCAGCGAAGCTTGTAGCCACGTGTAGACAAGATGTCGTAGACCTCCTGCGTCACCTAGAGAACGTTCGCAACAGCCATTGTAATCGACAACTCTATACAAATTCCATACATTAATAAGCTCGCTGAGTTGAAAAGAACATTGTGGTACCACAATAATCGCATAGCACAAATAAAAATGTGTAGTTTAGCCGCATTTTTGTGATTCTTGATTCTATTTCGCACCTTACCCAAAATAATGTATGTTAAAATTTTCTTGATAAGTAAATTGAATAAAAATGACTAAAGTATATTTTTGAAATCCAAAATAAAATTACAGATCATTTCGACGTCTCAGAGAAATAATAATTGCATAGTCATCAAGAAAAGTTCTTATAAAATTACTATGTTTAATAAGAATTAAGACATTTTCTACAATATAGATGAAAATAAAGCCGTTAGAAAATATCTTAAGGTAATTGACTGAGTAAATTGTATTAAAAAAATGGTGCAAATACGTTGACATTGTTCACCTGAATATGATCAAGAAGTCCAGTAGAGTCCATGCGAGAGGCAACATTGACAGCGTTGCCCCAAATGTCGTACTGAGGCTTTCGGGCCCCAATGACACCGGCCACCACTGGACCAATATTGATTCCTGTAACATTTTTTATTTCGTATCCTTCCACATTTTGTTCAAATCTGCATCGTTGCTGATCACTTATTTCATAATGTTGAAAATTTATGAGACAAAATACTCATAATGCGTGTGTTTATTATACAATCGCAAAACAAACAAATCCTTCGCTAAAGCAACATTCGCATAGATAATAAATTAATCGCATCATAAATATTGCAGGACCAATGGCTAACTAGGCCTGTCAGATGTAAGTCCGAGCACCCAGCTAACTTTCTCTCGAGAGCGATGGGTCTTACCTATCCTGATCCTGAAGTTGTTGAAGGAATGCTCGTTGACATAATGCAATTGATCACGGAGTCGTAATGCGTAATCGGCCATTGCTGTAACGTGGCGGAAACCTTTCAAGTCCCTAGTAGCTGCAGTGAGACCTAGGAAATAAATTATTTGCTTAAATACGTTACATCTGACATAAGTCTAAAAGTATTATCTAATTCTATTTAAGTTTCTTTATATATGAAAATTAATCTCTTCCCCATAGTCGTGGCATCATGCATGTACGGTTGAATAGATTTCACTAATTCTATTATTATTCTATTTATTAGTGTCTGGAGATTGTTGTTATGAAAGAAAAAAATTAAAAGAGTTGAGTGGAACACTAGGAATAATTAAGAAAATTCAAGATAAATTAACGACAATTTTGATTATAAATCACTGACATTCATATTCAAAGTTAAAATAGGACGTATTTCGGATCTGCGAGATTACAATTACGATATGTTAGCAATGAAGGCGGTGACAAAGTCAAAATAGTGCTTCGTAGATAATAGCAAACAAACAGACAAGCACATAGACAGACAGACATTATATCAAATGTGTTACTGTTTAAGTACCGTTAAGATAATATTATTTATAGATCAATTTTCACCTGATGCTGCCATATACGTGGCCCCGGTGCTCTTGATCTTCTCAATGTACTTGAATCCTTCTTCAGCCAAGATCTCGTCGAAGTCCGCTATGATCTCATTAAGAAGTCGTAAGCACTCGACACCTTCGTTATTCCCTTCCAGTTCCACGTAGAATTCAGAGAAGTTAGGAATTGATGCAAACATCACGCAAACCGACTCGCATTGTTCGTGGTATAGTTCCTGTATAAATTAGATAATGGGTATCATTAGTAAAATTACTATCGTAGAAGCAGTTCTTTTGACAAAATTAAATATCTTGTGATGGCGATCTTATTCATTCTTTTATATAACTCACCCAAAATGCTAACGGGTGAAACCTACATTAGCCAACTCTATTGAAAGTGAGCGTTTTGATTACAACAAATATTTCTAAATGTTTGCGGGGAAACTGCGTTCTCCGGATCTGAGTTTTAATGTAGGATGTTTGGGGACTACTCCCGAAAACGAAGACAGGTGATAATATTAATGAAACCTTTGATGAAGGGCCGGGATAAAATTCGATCTTAACTAAAAAAAGACATATTTTAATCATGTATAGAACTGCTATTTTTTCTAGTTACAAGTTACTCACGTCAAAATTTTTATCACTGCATAAAAAGTGCTGAGCCACATGTTCGGGCAAAATGTTTGCAAGTAGTTTCCTATTATAGGCTTCCAGGTGTTCCATTTCTTCCTTTTCCTCTGTAAGTGATTGATGAAATAGCAATTTATTTCAGTAGAATGTTAGTTTTTATAAGTTTTACTCGATAGAACTTTAGAAAAGTCCGATCTGGACAATTTTGAACTTGAAATAATTAAGAAGGTTCAGGGAAGATCTAAACGGTGAAAAATAGAAAAATTTCGATGAAACTATTAAAAATGACAATTTTATTTCCCCATACAAACTGTTTACTATCAAATAGGGTTCAGTCAGAAATTAATTTGGAAAAGCAATTAAAAGTTGTAAAAACATCAAATTTTAAAACTCAAATTACTTGTTTGTAAATGTAACTGCATCTTCAAAAACACGCAATGTTCATACAATTAATAATCTATATTATGATCTGTCACATCAGATAGTGCTTAGATATCGGCTAACCGGGGTAAGAAATTCTTACCGACGGTAGAAGTGAGTGTACGTGGCGATTGATAAGGAAACTGAGAATCTACTTAGTATAAAAATGTATTCACACGAGTTTTTAAATGATTGAACGGTGACTAGCTACTCAAACAACTAGAATATTAAATACTAAATTGCATACCATTTGCTTGCAATTTCCAGATGAAGTCAAGTCTGTATGTGCTCTCAGTCTGTTGAGAGTGCAGTAATAATGCAACGAGAGCTCCGATGGCTATGACAATGTTTATCAAGTCCTGGGTCCAATCATCGATACACTTGTCCCTGTGGAATAATTGATAGTCGTAATATATAAAACAAAATCCAGTGTGCCAACGGGATATCCGGAAACAGAATAACTCTTAATATACCGCAAAAAACTAAAGACACATAATATTAGTGGAATAAATTACTAATAAACTCCGACACCTTGCCCAATAGTCACGTTATGTCACAATTTTATTTTTAGAGCGGCAAAACTGTGTTCAATGAATTTTTGTTTATTGGATTTGTCTCTACTTGGAGATGCGGAAACACTATTAAAATATCCGAAAAAGGAGCTTGTATACGTTAAAGACGGAAATCTCAGTTGCTTAGGTTATGGAAATTTGTTTATTGTGTTTCCGGTTGTTTAGGGTACTGATTTGAATCATAAAATCTAGAGAGTTTCGATTGTTGATAATGTCTAAATCTGCATTGACTGTTGAGGCGATGCTACGGGGCCATTCAAGTATTACGTAAGCATTAAAGGGGGTGGTGGGGTTTTTACTTTGCTTATTTTTGATGTCATGGGAGGTAGGGAGATCTAGATAATGATTAGATTGAACTTCTGATCATTAATCATCACAAAATCAATATGTTAAGTGAATAATGTTTACGTAAGCATGGGGGAAGGGTTAAGAACTTTGCTTACTTTTTCAGACAAGGGAGATGGGGTGGTAAATAATTGTAATAAATCCGCTTACGTAATAACGCGTACGTTACTTGAATGGCCGGTTCGAGAAAAAATAAACAAACGCAAAGAAAACCTCTTATTTGCGATAACAATTTCAATCTTTTGATATTTGTGTAAAATCGATTAATATTTTTGGATGCTGTCAACTGTACTTGTAGGTTGTGAGAGATCAAAAAGGGGACTTCTGTAAGCTGGAAAATATTTAGGAGTGAAGTTTTTATAATACCATGATACTTGTTAAATAATCTACAGCCGCTAAGTGCACCAGGTTAATTAAGTTTAAATAAATTATAATACTTCATTAAATTAAAGAACTTAACTCACTTCTGGTTAGCGTAATATTGATTGTAATAGAAGAATTTCCATATAGTGACGCCGATGTAAGTTGCACTGATGATGACGAGGACAATTGTCTTCAGTAGCGTGATTAAGACCTGATGCGCAGCGCACATGAACATAGCCAGGAGGGTCAGTTGTAGATAGTGCTGGAAATCAACGCGATTTTGATTAATTGGTGAATTATCTTTTAGCTCATAACAGTTCTGACAGATGACAATATCTGTTGGCTACGTTGAGTAGATATTCAATAGATGGCACTGTGTTAAGAACACAGATGTTTCAATAATAATAAAAATACTGCTTACTAATTACAATTTCATATAACAAAAACCTTAGCCACAGCAACCCGTGGCCGGGTCATCTAACTAGAATATTAAAAAAATCATACCTCGTTTATACTTCTGGGGCATGCACCTTCGCTGTCTTTGTTTGGGGGGTTTTCTAATAACATATGCACGCCCTGAAAAGGAAATTAAAAATGTTACGTGTAAGGCCATCTAAATATCATATTTTCAACATCATTCCAATAATAAACATCGTGATATTTTAATATTAGGACTGTTTAGCCTAGCGTTGGGACGACGGAAAATCGGGCTCGAGTCCCGATCGGAAGGTTTTGTATTTTCAAATGTGTCCTGCTTTGGATTTTTACGAATGTCAATAACAGGCATTTCGATTTGGATGTGATAGGAGGACATTCTAATAAATCATAAGTTCCGTCCAGGTCAAGTAAGGCCGTTCAAATATTACGTAAGTACTATAGGGGGCATAGGGGTCATTGCTTTGCTTATTTTTGAATAGGAGGTAGGGGGGTCTAGATAATGATTAGATTGAACTTCTGATCATGAATCATTAAAAAATCAATATGTTAATTGATAAATGATTACGTAAGCATAGGGGAGGGGGTACGAGCGTTGCTTACTTTTGCTGATAAGTACGATGCGCGGTAAATAATTATAATAAATCTGTTAACGTAATACTTGAATGGATCCATACCAACGTTTATGGATTGAAAAGTAGCAAACAGTGCCGGATTAAGCTAGTGTGGGGTCTGTAGCAAATTTAAGAAAGTGCCCGTGCTTTTCTTTGATTATGGTTATATCTCTTGCTACCGCTCTAAATTGTTATGTAAAGTGAAGTACTGTGCGGGTAGTCAAGAATTTTCGTATGCTCAAAATAAAAATAAATAGGTCGACTGCGGATTAATACCAACCATGATAACTTCGATTTGCGTAGTCACTGCTGCGACTACGAGCAACGACATCAACTGAGAAAGATTTCTATTGTTATGGATGCTCGTAGAAAGTCGTTTGAGACGCGGTATCGTGAACTGCAAGGAACGGGAAAAATTTTAATGTTACGAAACGATACTATAATAATCACTATATTATGTCATTCAATAGATACTATTACGAGGGCTTTGTAGCCTAGCGGTTGGGTAAAGCAACCGACACGCCAGAGCACTGGATTCGAGTCCCGGTCAGAACGCAGTTGCATTTAAAAAAAAAAAACTTATTTGAGTTCTGCCTCAGGTACGGGCTGTCTGCGGCCGGACGAGTGTCATAATCACAGGCATTTCGAGTATAAAATGTGGTGAGAGAAACTCCTAACAATTTATATGTTCCATCCGGGTCACGTACCACCAATCATAGATGGAAAAGTCGTGAAGTGTTATGTGCGTTTCGATTACAGTCTACGATTTTCGGAATACTCGAAATAAAAATAAAATAAGGCCTTAAGGTTGGCAACGCATTTTTTCTAGACTAGCGGATTACATACGTTACTCATTTTCTTGATTGTTTACAAAAATTATCTCGACGTTTCCTTTAATATTCGTTTAACATGGTCACGAAAGCCGCGAATTGTGTAGTTTTTGCTGTACATTTTTCTATGTAATCCGTTAATGTATTAAGAGAATGAGACTAGCGTAAAGACAATACTCCGCTTGGAGCAGTCAAACAAAACAGATTATCAGTTATCGACGATAATTACCTTAAAATCAATACAAACGACAATGTATGTGACTATGAAGAACACAAAGGCGCAGCCGAGCATTGTTACAACGCCAGTCACCGTTCTGAAAAGAGAAATGTATTTGGTAAAAATTAGTCACAAGTATTGTTCGTCATGCTCAGTTTTAGATAGGATGGTCTCCATTAACGATGTGAGGTGTAGGGCTAGCTAAACTAAATCTCACGTGGAGGGGGAAGGGGGGTAGTTTTAGGTAAAAGAAATATTGAGTTTTAAACACTATAAAGTAGCGGCTTCGTTAGAGTTAATTTCGATTTTTACACCTAAGGTTACATTATTGAACTTTTAGTGAGGATCCGTAAATTGTTTGAAATTATAATACAGGGTGTTCGAGGACTGCTCCCGAAAGCGAAGACCGGTTATAGGACTAATGACACCTTTGATTACGGAACGGAATGAAATTCGAAACTGACTAAAAAAAAATATTTGTAAAACGTTTTATTAGCGTTATTTCCTTCCATGCAGCTGTTTGTCATCATGCTTCATTGCTGGTTATTTTTTTTAGTAATGTATTTTTTATGAAACTGTCGTTTCATTTGATTGTACTTACAAGATGAAGTGTAAATGATGCTAATAAAAAGTGTTAAAATGTGTCTCATTTTATTTCGGATCTAATTTTTATTTGTCCCTTCATCAAAGGTGTCATTACTATCATCCGTCTTAGTGTTCCGGAGCAGTCCCCAAAAACCATGTATAGTTATGTTAACCGGAGATAGCATAGCTTCCCAACAGCGAAAGAATTTTTCAAATCGGTCAAGTAGTTTCGTAGCCTATTCAATGCAAATAAACAAAATATTTCCTCTTTATAATATTAGTGTAGATAATCTTACATTTTAAACACCAGAAACTGTATTATCACCACAGCAATGTAAACGAAGATCGAGCACAGGAAATAAATCTTCAGCATTCTGTCTCGCTCCGATGTATACTGACGGAAAAAAAAATTATTATAAACTAGCTGACCCTGCAAACGTCTTTTTGCCACATAATAATAGGGGTTGACTGTAGAGGGGTGAAAATTGGGGGTTGTATGTATTTTTATATGCTGTATC
>JAOSYY010024296.1:0-15090 GCA_025727935.1 Hebomoia glaucippe
CCTCCGAAACGGCTTGACCGATTTTGATGAAATTTTTTGTGCTTATCCGGTATCTATGAGAATCGGCCAACATCTATCATTTTCATCCCCCTTAATGTTCGGGGTAGTCCAACCCTAATTTTTTTTTTATTTTTTAAACAAAATTTTTATTTCTATTTTTTTATGATACAACATATAAAGATACATACAACCCTAAATTTTATATATTTATGTGGCAAAACGACGTGTGCTGGGTCAGCTAGTATAATATAATTATAAAAAAAGTTTGTCTGTATGGATATTTGTTACTCTTTCACACGTTACAGAAATATAGCTCACATATCAGAGTAATACATAGTTATACATTATTAATATTTAATGATACTTCACGTTATTTTTGCCAAGTAGATGCATAGTATTAAAATATACATCGCGAATACTTTGAATTTTTTTAACGCAATTTCAAAATTGCATAGCATAAAGTGCTAAGCTTGAATGCAAGAAAGAAATTAATATATGACCATAATAACAGCGGACGCTACTGCACAAAACTTATCTTTGTAATGAGTGTCATAAATTACATGAAGCTTTTGCTAGTATCATATAAAGCTGGTATTTCACATAAGAATTGTCCTAATAGACTGATATATATTTTTGTATTGTTACTGTTTTGTACATACGTACATATAGATAATGACGCCATTTTCCAATCGGGGCAAATAGAGACTATGGCTTTCCATTTGATACGATCCTGACGAACACCTTTCGCTTCCCCTTAATTATTCCCATTAATGATGTCTGTGTTACCGTTGGGAATCGAACAAGCGATCCTCTACTCCCATTAATGCTTACTGTGTGCTTACCAATCCAATTACCGATTTCCTGGTAAAAAGGTGCATTTGTTGTTCACTGCGTTCCTAAGAACATTACATAGTCACTAGTAATCATGTTCTAGTGTTGCCTCGCGGTTTTACTTATGTTAATGCATCTCGCAAAGCAAGGTGTATTTGTCTCGAACTATTAAGTGACTTAGTTTAAATGTAGTTAATATTTATGAAGTTTACTTAATTTTTCTTGCGATAGGTAATTGAAAACTATATACAAATAGATTATGGAACTCCGTAAACTTGTTTATAAGGAAATTATGGATTAATTATTAAGCATATAGAAAGGGTTACTTAAGGGAGCGATTATTTCATTCGTATCCGTTTTTCAGGTTTCGAAAGTGACTATAACAGGGAGGATAATTATTACAATGGCAATTTAGAGGAAAGTCCGGTGACAGCCATTCAGGTCAACGCGCTAGGGCAATTTGAATATTCAACTCCGAATCCAAAATACGAACAAGCCCCTACCAGCCCTGTGACTTTAGCTAATGTTGTTAATCTAAGAGGTAAGTGTCGCTGTCATGAAATCTACACACTTAATAAAGCAGTAGAATGTGTGTCTGTACAGATAATAAATTTATACGAAAACCATTCTGGCTGATGGAACAGAAAGAGGTGTATTTAACCACTTTTGTGTATCGGTCTGTATGAATAGGCTAATCTTCGAAAGTACTCTACTGATTTTGTTACGGTTTTCAGAGCACAACATATACTTTGTTATCTAATATAGTACATGCATTAATTTACGCCGATGAATAAACAATAGCTTGTCATTTCGCTACTTTATTTTGATAATAAAAATTTATATTTCCATTTCAAAAATGTACCTTTTCATC
Source organism: Hebomoia glaucippe (assembly GCA_025727935.1). Classification (NCBI taxonomy): domain Eukaryota; kingdom Metazoa; phylum Arthropoda; class Insecta; order Lepidoptera; family Pieridae; genus Hebomoia; species Hebomoia glaucippe. Next base: position 1,703 of record JAOSYY010024296.1, read on the forward strand.
ATATCAATTAAAAAAATCTTATATATACATAAAAATATGAGGTAAAGTTACTACCAGAAACATAAGCAAAATATAAATATATTTAAGTACTAGATTTATACTAAATTAGTAGTTGGATAAAAACGCGGTCTCATCATTGTTTGGGTAACGGGGAAACGTTTTCTTCAGTACCCAGGCCGGCGGTTAATTACGACCTGTACATATTTTAAACTGACCAAATTATACGTATTACGTTAATTTATGGTTAAGTAAATTAAATCTGTAATTTCATCATAATGGTACCTGATTAAATTATATTTAAATAGATAGACTGTAAAATTTGAGCGTTACAGTATTGTAGTTTTGAAAATTAAATTAATTATTAAAACCGTTTACTAGGGGCGTAACCTGTAATAAAATTAAGGAAATTCAAAGAAATATCCGCTAAACTAATAAACTATAGATAAACATCCAGCAATATAACAAAATAAGCACCAGCCGAGGACCTCACGGGTACAATTTCCAATCGAAATAAACATTTGTACGAACTAGACCAATATTTACAAGGTTTAACCGCAGTACATATGTATAGACTGACACAGTGTATGGAGTGTATTTAGGAGGATAGATTTTAGTTGAACTATAATATTTTTTCTCATACGATTTTTCGTGTAAGTTTAAATATTTTCACTATATAATTCTATAAACAAGTTGGATATTAATAAATCAATAAGTAAGGTCTTATATATTTCTTAGTGACTAGGCTGGTAACTAAGACTGTCACAGAGATCATTGACTTCAACTTAGATTTTATGTAAGACCAAATACCACATGTTGACTAAATTTCGTTACGATCTATCTAGCAAAAACATTACACAAGATTTTATTATACAGAAGACTATATCTAATTATTTTCAGGAATCTTTAAACCTATGAAATCACCTTTAAATGAACTTTGACAATGGACATTGTAAATGTAATAAAGTTCCATTATAAACATGTGTTGTGCTCATCAAACTGTGGTTTAGTGCTGGTTATAAAAATGTTCATAGCGTTGTCATTTTTTATGGAACATTACACCCTCTTGTATTATCTTAATAATAAGCAATAAAACCACTACATTAAACTTGTTCCGTAATATTATTGAACTACATTTTTAAATCGGTCTAGAATAAAATGGCCTACGATTGTGTAAAGTTCAAAGATGTTATCCTTAAAAATATTATAAACGTGATATTTTGTATGTATAGATTTATTACTATTTCACGAGTAAATTACTGAACAAATTTTAATGAAACTTTATAGAGGTATCTCACATATCAGAATATCAGCTTCTTATGTGTACATTACAATATTTTTACTATGACACGGGTGAAACCATAGCACCGCTGATATATTATAATTTTGGTTCGTACCTCTGTACTTACATTTTGTCAATTTAATGATATGAATACACGTCTTATTCATAAGATATAGACTAAAAGGTTTTGGAGATGTACTACAGTCATTAGTATCATGTTCCTTTGATACAATTTACGTAAAATTGGGTGTATCACATATTCCTGATATTGTACAAAGAGTTTCCTAACGTTGAAGTAACGCTCGAATAAAATTCATTTTTAACATTTGAAATTAGAATCGAAATTACCTCATTTTTTTGTAATAAAACTTTTTTAATTTAAAAATTACATATTTTCAAATAACAACATATATTTTCAATTACAACAAGAAACTATAAACTACCTTATCTTTACAGGTCTCCGGTTTCTTAATTTGAAAATTTAAAGGTCATACTAACACGAAAAAGCTTTCTCCTTTCTCTAGTATATTTTTATTCTGAGCGGATTACGATGCTATAATAAACTTTTTAAATCCTGACACTGATTCAGTTTAGAAAATACAGAAATTACTTAAGGCGAAGATCATTAATTTTCCTATTCGTAAGCTTTTGTTACAATACACAAGTTTGTTATCAGTAAAGTAAATCTTTTAAAGTATTATCCTTTGACCTTCTTTATTGGGCCTGAGAACTTTGACGTTGGCCCATTTAAATGCTAAAGTTATCTTTTGTTATCAAAAAAGTCATTTACAATGCTAACCAGATATATCTTTTTGGGTTTGTGGCCAGTTTGAAAACTTAATGTTGCAATTTTGAACGCAATACTTGGAAAATACATTTTTACATGTAATCTAATAAGATATTTGAGAATATTTGCATGTTTATAAAACCTCTTTCGTCGAAATTTCTCGTACTAATATAATACGATATTTATTTTAGACCTCTAGTAAAAAACACTTGCGTGAGTATTTATGATTGTTAATTTTTGTTTAAAATTTTATTATTTTTTGCTCTATAATGCTCGATGTAAAGATAATGAAGGAGTCAACTAATTAAATAATTAAATATTACTTAAGAATTTAGGAAAGAAAATCCTAAAAGACCTTGCGCTGTTTGCGATTACTAATAATTTATTAAATGTTCGCGAGCGCTAATAACGTGTTTGAGCTTCTTTACTCGATACTTTGTTAGGAGAGATTTTTTAAAGAATACGTTTTTAAATAAAGTTAGTAATTGTGCGTCGGAAGCTTTCAGAACTTTAAATGTAATAGCCTAAAAAGTATTTTATTTTGACCAAAACTAATTTTCCTAAATATTTGCATACACGTATTTTATTTTCTTTGTTAATTCTCATATTTACGAGCAATTAAGCAGCTCATTTTGTCTGTATTAAATTGCCGACAACAAGCAAATGTTCTCCATTTTTAATTCTAAAAAAAAAACATTATTTTTCCCCAAAACCTATTAAAGAGAGTAATGCCTAATGTTGAATGTTAAAAAGTATAATAAGTAGCGTTTATGGAATTTTCAAATTCAGAGTTAAATATGTACCAATACGATGTCATTAAAGATTAATTTAAATTTATGTGTATGTTATTCAAGGCATGCTTTTAACACGACAGCTATGTAAAAGATTTAAACATATCAATAAATAAGATTCCATCAATGTAGTAAATCTTATTTCTTTTATTCAGAAGCCGTATTGGTAGCTTTGGGAGGTGCCAGCGCAGCAGTCGTCCTACTTCTCGTGATGGCTGGAGTGTTCTGCGCGCGACGACGTAAAAATAGCCCTTCCCCGGTTCCCTCACCCCCGATTCTTGTCTACCCACCGCACGATATAACAGCCCCATGCTACCTGTAAGTAATTTTGTCACTAATGAACTTGAATACCGTCCCAAGAGAGCAAATAAGTATCTTGGCATATAACGCTATTTCCATTAATAATTTGTTTTTTTTTTAATATAATTTAATTTAGAATTACACGAGTAATATCCAATTTTATTAAAAGCAAATGCTTTTACGAATGAAATATAAAGTAATATAAATTTTAGTAATGATGTGTGGCGGAAAGCTTTTTCCACTAAAAACCGTCATTTGAAGTTGAATATCGAAAACTTGTTGTAGTAATAAATGTCTTAATACAAAACTGAAAAGAATATATCTAGTTTTCCAACAGTATATTACAGATAATGTTTCCATCTATCGTTTTTTTTATGACAAAATCTTAACAATAATGTAACACTTTTCATAATGAAATATTACGTTGTATAATTTGTTTTATAATATGTTCATTTTTGTATTGCGTTATCTGTGTCAAGATAATTCATCACAATTAATTTTACCTTTATTCAGGCCAAAAGTTTCCTAATAAAGTTTGATAGTCATTAATAGTAGGATCATAAATATTACGTCCATCTATTATGCACGAGATCGTTTTTCTTTATATTTGAGTATTAAATAACTAATTTTCTTTTCTCATATGGCCTGGACAATTTCATGACTGTTTTAGGGATATTTATTTTTTTACTTACAAGTAGGTGATCAACGTAAAATGCGCTAACATAATAAATATAAAAAATATAAACTATACGAATTCACGACAATAAGCGTCACGTATAGAATAATTATTAAACATAAAGCTGGTTTGTTAAATAAACATTTATATTTTTTATGTTTAAGATAGTATTCGTGATAGTTTTTGTAATTACTTTGTGACCTCAAGGATCCATAATAATTAAGATAATTATGTAACAGGACAAAAGAAGTCAACTTCTCCCTTCCTACGCTCCGTTCATCGTCGTTGGGGGAACTCCGTGACGTCAGCGTATCAAGCCTCAACAGTGACGTGCTTTGCCCTCCTGCACCCACACAATACCGATCTAACTCTTTCAGTAAGTATCTATTATAAAGCAATTAGTGTCAACACTATGTAATGCTCTATATTTATTAAAATACACATGTAAGAAACACGATTTATAATATTACAATTATTTAGATGATTGCTATCCGATTAATGTTTGGACCATGTCAACTGTAGAGCAGCAGAAGCGTCAAATTACATGATAACACATAATAATAGTTAGATTCTCTTAATACGATTCATATATAATTAATAAACTAGGGTTTCTGAGAACCGAAAATCAAAAATTTTTAAACCTTGGCAATTTTGCTTTTCGTTGATCAGAGTTTCGATTTTAACGGATTAACTGCGCTCTGATCACGTCAAAACAACAAGGATTTAAAATTTCGGTTGCCCTTTTTAAATTTAGCTCTTAGTAAAAAATTTTAAGCAACCCCGTTGACAAAACATCAAGCGCCTAAACATATATTTGTGAATGAAAAATGCACCAAAATCGATTCATTGATTTTGGGACTACGATGATACAAACAGTTATACACGCGACATAAAATAAACACGAAAATATTACACTTATAAGACTTTTCGTTTCGAAGGTTAAAAAAATGCGTATACTTTACCAATATTCTATTACTAACTATTAAGAAGCTTTACTTAAATCGATACAGATTTTAAATTAAATATGAGTCTATTAAAACAAACACAAATAATCACAACATGATTAAAAACGTGACCGAGAAAACCCTACAATTGGTAAATTATTTACTGAATTGCCTTTCTTAATTACAAACTTTCCGACCGTATTATTTGTTAACGGAAACCGAACAAATGTTGAAAGGTCAATATAATTTCAATTACATCAGAAATACCATTTCTTCTTGATTAACTAATTATCAGCCTTTGAAGTCTTACAAATGAACAGATTTATTTATTGTTGACTTTCGTTAACATTATTCCTATAACATTATATAATATAAAAAGTAAAGGCAAAATGTGTTTGTTTAATACCTTAAATCATGTAAAGCTTTATATGGTAAAACCTATTCACAGAATTCTATAATCTGAATAAAATACTTTTATGATTTAATTCAAGGCAAATGAAATTTCAGTGTGGTATGAATTTTTACTTCATTAACAATTCCATTGTGAGAGTTTCAAATAAGGAAACTTTTCACCTTGCGGTAATGTAAGGTAACATACGTTCGGTAATTAGCACAAAATATGATTTATAACACACGTTTCATAATATATTAAAAATTCTTTGTTTCAACCAAAAATGGTTTCTTTGAAAAACTCATAAACCACAGAACATACTTCCAAATTCAAATGTGAACCTAATAAAGCCAATGTAATGGTAAAATTTTTTATTAAAGAAATATCACTGAATCTTTATCTCAAATATTATAAAAAGATATGGAGCAAAGTATGTAACTTATATACAACTTTATAGAATATAACGCAGCCTACCTACCTATTCAATCTATTGTTCAACACTAAGTCTCGTACACGTTTGTAGAGTATTTTATGAAGGCGTTTTTGACAAGATTATAATACGGAAACAAACTGACTACGCTATCTCGTAGCACTACAAATGTAGCATGCTGTAGCTACGAGATGCCATAGCGCTACGAATGTAGCAGAATACGTGATGAATACTAATTAGCTGTAGGCCGTATTTGAAAATAATATTATTGTAGGTCTACAAAAAAATTGCGTAACTTTTATTCTAAAAGAATATTTAATTAACTGAAATAGATTAACATTTCGGTATTCTCGGTTTATTAATTTTATTACCCTTCTCTTATATTTTTGATAGAGAGAAAAATTAAATGAGTAGTTTAAATATATTTTCATTAGCCTATTTGTTTCTGAAAGAATAAATATAATCTTGTAAAATTAATTTGTCAAAATACTTTAATAACTATTGATTTTTAGCTTTTTCCCTCAGTTTCGCTGGCGTGCATTTTGATGTTGTTAACAACTTCTAAATTCATATTATGTATAGACAAGTGATTTCTACTGATTTGTAATATATAAATTCAGATTTTTTTAGTAAAACGTTTCTTTTTATTTCTTCGAATTGCAAGGATATGGATTGTCGTAATAAAGGTTCCTATTCTTTATAGGAAACTACATTCGTATTTTATAGGTTCTAAAAATTCCATAAGTGTAAGAATAAAATGACTAGTGACGTTTGCTTACATAAATAAAATATAAGTATATTTTATATAGCAGCGGTCAGTGTATGATAAAATGTTACAGTATTATCATAGTATCGATACGCTGATATAAGCTTTGAAGTGCATAGTGCGCGGTCGTGTTGGCACACCAAGCTTTTAAATTATTAACAAGCCGTACGGTGGGGTGATTTCATTAGTGAAGTCTGTAATAAAACCTTGTTTACTATACACTAAAAAGTTGCATTGATGTTGCGTGGCTATAAACATTTACCAGTTACTCATAGTCTTTTAACATTTACTGTTAAAAATATTTAAAATAATCTTCATAGATAAATTGTAAGCTCTCTCTGTAGAGTTTCTTTTTTGGTTAAAAATATTTCTTATTCATACAGAGTACTGAGTTATTAAAATATAGTGTTATTTAATTCTGAATAACAAACATTTTATAACAATAATGCAGTGTGGCTTGATCACGTATGCCTTCATTATAGCGTTAGTTGCAAGAGCTTTTTAAAACCAAGCAATTTAGTTTTTACTATATACCTTTTTGTGTACTCAACTAAAACACAAGGGTTTATTTTCATAAGCATTTTACAGCGATCGTTATATAAACATAAATTTCGTAGTGTTAACAATTTCAAATTGGGTTTGCCGACTTGTTTGAGGTCTATTGGATTACTTTTATAATACAATAAGGAAAATCGTTCCACAGTATATTCGTAGACATTTTCCTTTGTTTGGTATCTAAAATATGGTTTAGTTACACAAACAAAATTACTACACGTATAGATTTAAAATCAATTTATTTATATCTAGCTTCAAGTATAGGAATTCGATTAAAATATAAAATATTTATAGCGAATAACAAATTTCAAGTATCAATTTACCAATTATTATATTTTTCATTTTTGATGTACAATTATGATTCTTTTATAAGAGCTGTGTCATATAAAGATACAGTCTAGGCATATATTAGACTTAATAAAAAATATTTATTATAAGAATCGAATAGGGCATTACAGGAATACAAACAGATACGAAACTTTAAATTTTAGCCACGTAACGTAACAAAAATGAATGTCAAATAATGTCAACTCCAACGACAATGTTGTCCTCGTAATACCTATCTACAGACAAATGGCACAAAGCGCCAGAGCTTTGAAGCTTCTACACAATAAGCTTTTGATAGACCTTTCTGATTCAGTATCAGAGGGAATTGATCTACACCAGGCCTAAAACGTGTTAAAATATATACGATATACAAATATAATAGTCTATTAATTATTATATACATATAGATTTTAATGCTATTGATATATTTCACAAAAACAACGTTCGTGAAAAGGAAATGAATGACTCAATCATTTTGAAGGGTTGGATGGCAATGCATTTTTGTATACATTTTGAATGTCGAGGACGATAAATCAGATATGTTTATTACTTAAGCTCCACTTTGTACAATTCAAACGAGTGGGAGGAATATCGAAATTTGGTTCGGGTCATGAAACGTCAATATGAACAGAAAATTCAGAAATACTTCGAGTTTTTATCTAGTTTATAAATTTCGTAATGTCACTAAAACAATAACATATAATAAAATACGTTTTTACCGAATTTTAATGCATTTAATAATTTAATAATTAAATTTACAGTTATTTATAAAAAGACACATTCAATAAAAAATAATGGACAAAAATTGTATTTTAAGTACTTACAATGTTAAACAAATTTGACTAATCGCGATAAATCATTAAACGCTTAACTGGATCCATATAAATGTATGTTTTTATGCGATAAGAAGGTAAGCGAGCATAAAATTCACGTGGTGGGAAACGATTCTTGTCGTCCATGGAAACCTCCAAGACAAAGAGATCTAGGAAACACGTTGGCAACCTTAAGGCTTTAGTCTTGTTACATCATTTGTTATTTTTTAATGATGTTTCGCTGACGACCTTATTTATTTTTATTTGATGTATTCGGAAATTCATAGTCTGAAATCGAAACCCCTAAGGATTTCTACATCTTTGACTATGATTCCATCTAATCCCGAAAAGAACTTATAATTTATTAGGAATTTCTCCCACCACATGTAATATTCGAAATGCCTGTTTTTAATACTCGTCCGACTGCAATTAGCTCATAACCAAGGTAGAACATAAATCACAAATTTTAAAATGAACTATTTTAAGACCTACTATGCTACAACCACATTTCTCTTTTTGCAAGAATCTTAAAATCTAACAAAGTAAAACCTTTACCTGTAACAACGAAATAAACAATTCAGACTTTAGAACAAAAGACTTATCAGTATTCAAAGTAGTACAATTATTCCACGTCGTTATGTTGATAAAGAAATTGATCGTTAGGGATGTAATCCAGTGAAAATGCTTTTAGTAAAATTATCCCATTATAGTACAACTATCTGATCTATTTTTATATATTATAATTTCCAAGTATTAAATAAAAAACTATAAAGCTACTTTGGCAATAACTTAAAAGCTTATAAGGCAATTTAAAAAACTGAATTGCCTTATAAGCTTTTAAGTTGAAAAGTTATTTTGACTTTTGTATCTTTGTAAATTTAAATCTAAAGAAGAAATTAATTAACTAACGCAACATAAAAACATAAGTTATTCTAATGTTTACGAGTTAAAATTAAATGTCTAATCTTCCTTCTTTTGGCTACTTGAAATTTTGATTAATTTATAGAAATTGTTAAAACAACCGTATTATTAAAAATACACTAAAAATTATGTTATTATTATGACATTATTATTATAATGAAGATGTCGAGGGATCGTCTTCACAAAACGTGTCTAAGACAAAGCTTCAATATTATGATACAAACTAAATTATACATTAATTAGATATTTATTGTGAGTTTAGAGGTCAGTCACTTCAATTATAAACGAGTATTGTAATAGAAGATTATTTTTTATTTCTTACTGGCTATGACCGCGACTTTGACCACGACTTTGACCGCGCGGCATACTTAATTTTTATTATTTATGTTACTAAAACTTTTATAATAAATTTAGCCTAAGTTACTCCGTATTACATCAGATATTTTACAGTGGAAGTAAAGTCAAAATCGTTTAAGCCGTTTAAGAAATTAGCCGGAACAGGTAAACAGACAAAATATGTAAAAAAATATTTTAGTATATGAACCGTGTATATGCATATGCATTAAGTAAAAAGCGGTTATTGTAATATCAAAAACAGGCACTGTAACTTGTATTTTTCTGTATAGATTTTTGATTAATTATTAAGTTTACTTAAAGTATAATTTATATCAAGAATGGTACTAAAATTGCAGTCATACGATATTCAAATGTCGGTTATGAAACAGTTACCTTGAACATTAAATACAACAAACTTTTGGCGTGCGGGTAAAGTTTGATGACCGCGTCACACCCTTCGGTAAACGCCCGTGTTTAAATTAACACACCACTTATCTACATACACAAGCTTCATTAATATTGCTATATCGAAAATAAATCGTCCGGTAATTTTGATTTCTTTTATGATTAAAATTTATTAAGAATTTTTCAATAAATAATAAATCAGTAGAAACCGCGTGTCTGTACACAAGTAAATTTCTATAAAAACGATTACGAAGAGCGATAGAATAGAAAAAAGTATGTTATACATGTCTGTCTGATATGCATAGCTCATCCCTGGAAGTGTTGAACGAATTTTGTCGCGGTTCAACAGTTTTCATTCAAATCCGATATAAGATAAAAATAATTATCTACATTAAAAGATCTCTTATTCTTCTATATATGTAAAAAACCAGTTGAGACTGCGTGCCTGAACATTCAATTAATTTATCCAAAAACAATATGTTATATAACTAAAAGAAATTTACAAGATCGACATAAAACCACCGGCAAAAACTAGTATATATCTAGGTAGATAATTCGATTGAAACTAAATTTAGGACGTTGGTGTTAAGATTTTGTACTTCCTGAAAAGTAACTCCTTGACCCTGACCCATTTGTAAGGGGCTACGCAATGCGTGTATATTCGTGTTCGGTTTGTCTCCAAAACTATTTTTATTCATCTTTTTTTGCTTATAATAAAACAATATTATAAGAAGATCGTTATATTGCACATCTATACTTATAATATTATAAAGACCGCGCTAAACTCAAGAACCGCTGGTACCATTTGAAAAAATCCTGCAGTGTTGGCCAGTACATTTATCGAGGAATTAAGAGAAGAAGATTATATTATATTTAAAAAATAAGGAAACTTACTAAAAGTTCAATAATGTAAGCCAAGGAGTAAAAATCGAAATTAACTCCAGAGTAGCCGCTGGCAGAAGCGAGTTAGGTAGATACAATAAAAGCTTGTAGAGCAATTATTGTAAAATTCAGACAACTTTTCAATAAAAGGAAAACTTCCTAGAGCACAAACAATTACCTATATATTCTTCCAATTAAAAAAAAACATAACTATAAAAGTAGCTATTGCCTACGACTTTGTTTGGGTCCATTTTGATTTTGTCAAAGACTTCTAGTTGACAATCGAAATATTTTATATAAATTCGGTACATAGACGGTGTACACGTATTATGTACTAATTTATTAAACGTAAAGAAACAATGTGAAAATTTCAAGTTACTAACGACGATAAACCATAGAAAGCCTTAAACAGATTTTATTAATTTCAGCTAAGATATATGTCGATCATAAAGCGGATATGCTTTTTAAATAATAAAAATATTAAAATAGGCTGCGTTATTTAAAAACTAACTTGTCACATTAATTTTCATATTCGTTAAAATCAGTCTCTCTTTCTTAACACTGAGAAATTATAAAATAAGATTTTATTAAAATATATGAGTATATCGCTATTAATAGATAAAGCTTCCTAAAAGCTTAACATTTAATTCTCCGTACATAATTTAAATACAGACATCGGTCCTTCGGGATAACAAGACCCTTCCATAATACGATGTTTATTTGTATAGGCTTATTTATCTTCATTCTGGGAATACGCCTGCGTTATTTAAATCGACAGGTCGATGATATAAAAATGTCCCTGGACAAAGTTTTTGAAGTAACATCCGACATATAAAATATTGACGACTCCAAGTACTTCTAGTTATTAATCTTAAAACATAAACACACAAATCGACTCAATAGATCATATCGATTTTTGAACCTTTAAAATGGTCTCTACCCGGAATAACAGAATAACTCTTCAAATACGGGGAAAATAAAAAAAACTATTAAAGGAGTAAATTTTGGATTGAATTATTAAGGAACTCCGCCATCTTGTGCGCAATTTGACAACTTATATCACAACTTAATTTTAAAAAAGACGAGCGAATTCAATGGTTTTTGATTTGGTGGATTTATCTGTACACGGAGCTGAAACACTATTAAAATATCGCAAAAAGGCAAATTTTACAGTTTTTAAACGTTAAAAGAAGAAAATCAAATTGTCAAGGTTACGGAAATATTTTTACTATGAAGTTTCCAGTTTATTATGACACAGTCGAATCATAATATCTAGAAATAGTTCTTTATTTATTATCGATTGTTGTAAATTGACTACTACTAGCTGCAGCTCATAAATCATTATTCTTATATTTTAATCCTGAAATTTCCAATACCATAAATTAAAACTCTTGAGTAGGAGAGCTTGGAGAGTTAATGTTAATGAAGATTGCGTAAAACGAATTCTAGCCATTCTTTAATACAAAAATATAGAACTATTTTGCTAAGCGGTACAAGTACATGAGTATTAAAATTTTTAAAGAAGGTTTCTTGAAGTGGTTTCTAATTATTAATATCTAAAATTACAATTTTGGGCAACATTGATCTTAAAACTTTAGCCAACATCTCTGGAAGCCCTGAATCACAACGTTTACTAAGATTTTATCTGGCAAAGTTTACTCTTTAAATAAACATAGAATAAAGAGCAAGGAAAGTTTTTAATATCTTAAAAAAATAGAGTGCTGATCCTAAGAGAATCTTACTTATAAAAGTTAAGAAAGTTTATTGTTATAGGAAATCATGAAAAATGCATTCGGGTTATTCGGTTGTTACTATACAAACAAGAAACATAAAACTTACTTTAAAATTCTCTTTGTTATCTTGGTATAGATTTACTAAGATAACTTAGTGCTTAAACACAAGGCTTGGACGCGACTGTCCCTTGATATTTGAAGTGAGATAGTCGCAAGTTAAGTTATTTCAACTTTATACTACACTAGATTCTACCAAAGGCTTCGCTCACGTTCATTTCGATTTTTACACCTTGAGTTACATTATTGGACTTTTAGTGACAATCCCTAATTTTTTGAAAATATAATTTAGCCTATAGTCTTCCTCGATAAACATATTATCTAATACTGAAAGAAGTTTTCAAATCAAACCAATGGTTATTGAGATTAGCACGTTCAAACAAACAAAAAAAACTCTTCAGTTTTATAATATTATTGTAGATTTATAGAGGCTTCATAGAGATTTGCGAGTTGTGAGATAATATAACCCGAGCAGAATTTTCAATCTTTGAATTTCCGTTTTGATAAGAAATAAATCCGTACATCAGTAAATACGTTGTTATAAATTACAAGCGATTTTTATATTGAGAATAAAATAAAATATTGGTATACATTCAAGTATTGGAGAATTTTGTAATGAAAACATACTTTTATAAACTGTATGTCGAAGATGGAGAACATGTGTTATTTAAATGAATGTAAAATTATTAATTTTTTCCCTCAGCCATCGCATCACCCGTGAGCGGATGAATCGATTCCGCTAATCCCTTTTTAGATATGTTTCTTATTTTCAGAAGTTCTTATAAAAGACTACCTACTAAAGTTGGGGGCACATTATAAATATTGAAGAAAATGTATTAGATTTTTGTTAAGAGAGAACAACGTCTGCTGGGTCAGCTAGTTACATATAAATAATTTGAAACGATGTTAATTACTTGTATAATCTAATATATAAAATTCTCGTGTCACGGTGTTCGAACTTGAACTCCTCCGAAACGGCTCGACCGAACTTTATGA
>JAOSYY010024297.1:2768-15075 GCA_025727935.1 Hebomoia glaucippe
TCAAAGGTGTCATTAGTACTATCATCAGTCTTCGTTTTAGGGAGCAGTCTGAAAACACCCTGTGTCTATATAATAAGTTAATAGTATGTATCTAGTTAGTAAGCCTTCATAGTCACAAATAAATACAGAATAGAAAATTGTAACTAATAAATCCAAAACGACTCGGTATATACGAATCATTTAAATTTTCTGCAATATCAGGTGATAAACGAGAAACTTTCCGATGAGCTGAATAGCTGGCTACTTGTTTGTAGTTCGCAACGAATCGATCTCAATAATTTACTAAACTACGTACGTACCGATCGCACGGTTAACCTACATACTACGTTTGAAATTACAAACCAAAATAGATTGTGTATCGATCCTATTGCCATAAAAAAACTAGCGCTCCAAGGCTAGCTATTCGACGTATTAAAAGAATGTAAAATGCACTTCGATATTTACAAACACAAAAACGTCGAGTCCAACTTCGTTCAAATAATTTGAATAATGGAAACCATATCCTGATTAAAACCGAAATTCGGATATCGTAATGGGGAAGTCGCTAATTAATCGCGTGAATCTAGCTTTGCCCCGCGGCATAACACAAGTTGATTTCCTATATACACTAGTTTATGCCAGCTGCTTCGCCCGCGTTCACTTCGATTTGTACAACTTGAGTTGGGACTATTAGTAGGGATCCACATTTTTTTTTGAAAACATAATATAGTCTATGGCCTTCCTCGCTAAATGTATTTTTCTGATAGGCCAGTGGTTCCTGAGATTACCGCTTTCAAACAAACAAACAAACAAACACACTCTTCAGCTTTATAATAGTATAGATGTTTACGATTTAACAATCCAGTGAAAGCCACATCACAATCGGTCAAGGCGTTACGGAAATTAGCCATAAAATGGGCAGATAAAAAATTTATACTATTCATTCCTCCATAAGTAACATATATTCTTCCATATATATTTACAAGTAGGTATTTCAATCTTAAATTATTAGTATATATTACATATCAAAAGTGCCGTAAAGCGCGTTTCGGCTTCAATCTTATCGTATGCTCGAAACAAAAACAAATAGTTCGACGGCACATTAATGAATAATTAAGGAGAACACGTTCTTAAGGAACATATCATTAAATGATTATTATTATTGTCTTAAAAACAAGACAGTATTGTATACAATTACGTTATATACGAAGTAGATAATTTTGTTTTGAAACAATATACCTTGAGACATGCCGAGTGCCGACATGCTACACCCCAGCTCAGTTAAAAGCCTCGCTATTCAAGCACTAGTTAACAATGCCTGTCGCTCGTACAGCTAACAATATCATTAGGTTCATTTACTCGATGCTTCTAACCTCACGAGCGACAAACAAGAAAACATATCAATACTCAACTTCTAAGATTACAGAATTACAATACAATTATTTCTCTGATAAATAAAATAATAAATCTTTAACAAAACTTTAAAATTTTGAGGACTCACATATGTCGATTGTATGTTTAAATTATTACATAAAAGAAGCCTATGTTACGTAACGTAACTTTAGCTATAGTTCGATGCAAATCCCGTTGAAATCAGTCTAGCCGTTTCAGAGATGAGCCGAAACAAAGACTTAAAAAATTAAATTTGTTATTGATTTTGCCAATGAACTAATTTCTGAAGACTGTTTTTTTGTTTAACTAAGAAAGTTTTCCACTTGTCCTTTCTGCTCTCACAGCACTTAGTATTTTGTGTTTCAATGGCCATTTTGATTTTTAAAATTAATATACCTTGACGGACGACTTCTGCAAAGTAAAAATCCTATCAAGCTTAATCACCATCAAACCGTGTAAAAACGAGCTGTCCTTTAGAGCATAACAGTGAAAGTTTACAACAATTAATCAGAGTGACAAATGTACGGAACTCGGCGAGCTTCGGAGAAGTTTTTAACAAATCCGTTGCCAAAATCGTTCAGCTTTATGACTGAGACCCACTGCAGACAATACTTTTCACTAGTACGATATTGAAAGTATCCGTATGCCTTTAATTTTAACGATTATACAAGTTTCTCGGCTTCTAAACACACATTTTTAGTAAAGATTATTAATAAATTATATGTTGGGTCCCGTAGCACCATTCGTAGGTGAATCAATAGTGAAATGTTATATAAATAACATTGGCAGTAGAACATCATTGATTTATAACTGATATAATATGGCTAAAGTCGCAACGCGTCTCTTAGATCAGATGATCTTGTAGATGTCCATGGGCGACAGGAATCGCCTATCATCAGCTGAACTGTATGCTCGGTTACCTTCATTTGCTATAAAACAACTAGAATATACATCAAAGATAGAGACAACAGAGTTGCCAACATATTTTGGCCCATAATTGAACAATTTATCACCAATTTATAAGTGGTAAGACAAAACTAGTGCGCGGTCTAGTTTTTATGATGACGTAAAACCAACAACTTTCGTGTCTAATATGGAGCGAATGAGTCTGAAGCAATCCCATATGAGTCTAAGCCAGGCCATCTAATCTGATTCATAGTAACCAAAATAACTGCACACAAATCAAATCGCCCATCGAATCAAGAGATATTTAAAAATTACCCAAAGAACATAATTTGTTTTTGGGTTTATACTGATGTATTAATTAGTAATTAATGACATAGTCGATAACGTATGATGGAATCGTGACACGAAATCAAAACTCCAGGTTTGAGTCAATTTTAAACGTTAAAGTGGAGATTTTTCGTTCGTTTTGTAGCGAGAACAAGTCCTTTGGGTTTAATGATTAGGCTTTTGCACGCCCTTTCATGTACGATATCATTTGTTAAGTTAAAAGTCCCCAAATTTTTTTAGCTCTCAGACCACTTGCTATGTGGTCTAAGAGCTAAAAAAAGCTCCACAAAATTAAAAAATAAGCTTATTATTGGAATGAATGAATCTAGATTCTATGATAACAAAATTTTCAAATGTTTTTCGTGGACCGTCTATACTTTAAACACCCACAATTTAGTTTTTCAGCTAAATATTCAACTATAGGAGTCCATGGTTTAGTTAAGACTTCTATATAGTTTTTTTTTTTGTATTCATTAATCGTTAATTCGAGCCGAGAAAATCTGCAAGTAAATAGGGCTTTAGGTGTAAAAAAAATTCGTAGAAAGGTACCAGGCGCAAATAACAAGTGAGGAGTTTGGCATTGTTAGTGTGGCAACAGCGCAGTTACGTAATGCGAGGCGCGGGGGCCGGGGGCCGGGGAACAGGGTGACTGACCTGCATGGTCCGCCGTTGCCAATTTGCGCATCACGAAATCTTCATTGCATACGATACGAAATTATGGCACCGCTATAAAATGATCCGCTATACTATGCTTGCCTGGTACATTTATATTAGCCATTTGCCACGAGCTAATGGCAATTGTACCTAAGATCACATTTTATTACGAATTAAGGTAGTTCGGGTCTCTTCCAATCTTCACGAAAATAAACTCTAAATGTTTTAAAATTTCTAACACCGTTCAAAATTGATTTCTTTAATTTTTCTTATAAATTTATACAAGAAAAGTGATTAAGATCCTGAAAATCTCAACTCGACATTTTAATATTTAAAGGTAGCTCCAAATTGTTCAAAATGAACGACTTCAGAACGATTTCGAAAATTGGGAACAATAAAGAATATGGAACGACCTTTAAAAACAGTTTTAAGCCGCCGTTTGGAGAGGACTCTTAAAACATTAAATGGAAAAAAATAGTTTTTGGCCCTCACTAATAGCGTTGTTTAACATAGGTTTGAGATAATGTCTCTTTAATCATATTAGTTGGTTATTTGTCATGTGGACTACATAATTACATATATACAGTGTCATGTCGTTGCGACAATTGGACGTAGTTAACCAGAATTTATCCCACAATTTAGTCAAGAGATTGATGTCAATAGGGTCTTTTAAGATCGTTCAATCAATACGAGATCAACGTTTAACAAAAAGTATGTCTCAGTACGTATAAATGTTTTATATGAGTTGTTAAAAAAATACATTTTTGAAATTTAAACGTGAATATCTCGTAAGGGACATTATATAAGCCTTTGTAACTCCCTCCAATTGGTAAGAAAAACTGACTTCTAGATGTGATTTGATCTGTAACAAGAAAATATTGAAAAATATCTGCTTTCCACGTTCAATATTGTACGTCGAGTCGAAAAACAGGTAATTGTCAGACAGTCACGACACCGCTGATTTCGTCCTTGGTTCCATTGAACGCTTCACTGAGAAAGAGCAATTTCAACAGTTTCCCGTTCACAATGATGTCAATCGAGAAGTCTCAAAGACTTCGAAACGACAATTTATCCGAATCGTTGGTTCAACGGGTTCCAAGTTCCAACTAAATGATCGCAACACGTGTTCCATATTTTCTTCTATTATTCTTAAACTCCAGTTTTGCTAATCGCAATTGCATATCAGTACGATGTCTATACATAGAACGAAAATAAGAGTGTCTATTTGTACTATTAAAATTACAGCTTAGATACTTGAAACAGAAATTCAATTAATAAAATATTTTTAAATTGACTATCTGTCGTTATAACTACCACTCCGTCTACCATACCGCTGTGTCTCTTTTGATGAGATTGACCCTGGTATATAGAGTAACTTGGCCATTTTTAAATAACCATCATTAGAATATACATAATATCGGCGCAGTTACAGCCGGAGCACTGTTAGTCTTCAATAAATAGTTTGAAAATTGTATATAAGCAGACCCGGGAAACGTTGTTTCTGCATATAAATTGATATAAATTGATGGTAGACGGGTGAAAATTTTAATTTGTATGTATTTTCAATGATAAAAAGAAATGTAAAAATTTTCAAATAAAATAAAATAATATATTTTCGTAAGAAGAGTCATCCTTATCATTGTGGGGTATAAAAATAAATGTTGATCGATGTTCAGTCCTACTCGATTGGCACACAAAATGTCATAAAAATTAGCACAACTGTTTTGCATGAACAACAAACAATGGTAACAAACACCACGACACAAGAATTTTATATATTATATGTTGTTGCCGAATTAGTACCTTAGGGCACCATTAATAATATCATTACACTTTCAAATATCATAAATATTATTTTGCCATTTTTGATACCAATCGTATAACTAAGAATACTGAAGAGAACAGCGATTACATCGCACCGTATCGTAACAAGATTATACTTGACAAAGTAGGTATGCTCACTAAAATTATCAACATCACAGTCAATACAATCGTATATTGCGCAATCTTTTCGCATACAAAGTAACAATAACAGATGAAGCCAACCTAAATACTTCGAATTACAAAACAAGGATTGGTCTTATTAACAAGTCATTTCGAAACGAGAATAAAATTGTAATTTTCTATATATCTACAAAACTACAAAATGATCTTTGAACCACTTTATCACTTGATGATCAAGATGACTATGATGGCGTCAATAACCAATAATAATATTATAAAGCTGAAGAGTTTGTTTGTTTGTTTGTTCGAACGCAATCTCACTAACCGCTGGTCCGATTTGAAAAATTCTTTCAATGTTGCATAGTACATTTATCGAGGAAGGCTATATGTATTATATTTAAAAAAAATAATTATAAATATAAAATAACAATAGGAGATATGGGACTTATCGAAAAAATAACATGATAGATAGCTTGAAGTGGATAAAAGAAGCGAAATGAAAGCAGCTGTCAGAAGCTAGTGAATTTATAACTGCTGTGACTATTGATACTACAAACAGACAAATTTTATTTATATGTATAATATAATGTTTTAAGTAAGTAAAATGTTTTAAGTTCAATATTAAGACGCGCTAACGCCATTCATACTAGCCACCCGATTGGATCCGAATTTGGCTCACAACTTGCATACCACCAGCCACTCAAAATTCGCTAACACTCCGAGTAAACAACATTACGTCATACCATACATCAAGCTAAATTACACCTAAATCCGATGGCGGTAGAGTGAAAATTTTAATAGACATGAAAACATTACGTTTTATAACATCGTTACTCACGTGCTAGTTAATTTTTTCGAAGATGAAATTTACCTAACGGGATAAAAGAATAAAGCGAGCACAAGAATATATCTTCTTCCTGGTGTCTGCGTCCCGGGAGTTATATTTGTGAGACTAAAGAATTCAAATTAATGTTCACATATAAATAAAACTGACGTGTCCGTTTGTAATATCAAAACAACGCCTTACGTCTCAATGTATGAAAATATGTACACACCAAAAATACAATTCAAAAAAATAATCCTTTTGTCAGTTCGTTACGGCTAATCGCTTAAATAGCTGGATCGATTTGGTCGGAACGATCATTGGGCGATGGCTGGAGTTGTTATTTATTTCATCACCTATTATACATAAAAACAATACAAGTGATTCCGCGGCGCACAGCCATTAGCACTCGCTCGGCTCGTGACGGGAACACGTGGATTTTTAATGCGAAACGACCTAGAGGTGTGTCGCAAAAAATGTTTTTCGAATCACCGTCGGGAATATCGGATAAACTTGAGCAACTCGTCACGTTATCCTCTCACGAGGCTACGTTCCTGTCCACGTGACGCGGCAGAGCTGCGCAGAATTCATGTTTATTAGCAAAGCATATATCTCATACATTTATGTAATACTAGCTAGTTCTAGCGACTTCGGCTGCTTGGAATAATTTTTAATGAAACTAGTAATGGTCCGCGATTTCGTTCTTGCTGATTTTATGTACACAAGAAACATCGAACATAATCAAATCGTTACTAATATTATAAAGCTATAAAGAGTTAGTTTAACGCGCTAAACTCAGGAACCGCTGGTCCGATGTAAAAAAAATTGGGATCCTCACTAAATGTCAGAATCAAAAAAAAATACTCCAATATTTAGCTCTTGAAATTGAAGTATCTTAAAATTCAACATCAACACAATAGGTTTTTTTGAAAATGTTTGTCTATGTTTTCGGGAAATTTCAGTTAACGGCTGGACTGTTTTTGAGACTATCACCGGCAGATAATATCACAACGCGTAACTTAGCTCAAGAACTCCTAGCGATTACTTATACCAGTAAACGTTGGTATTTGCGAGGTTTTCTTTGACGCGACAGTACTTTATAAAATTAACGCGGCCACAATCTTGGGGATCCGCTAGTTGTCTATAAACATGTTTTTCTTCAGTTCTATAGCAAAAAGTTTATTGGCAGTCGATACATTTCTCGCACGCCAGCGCTTTTTTGTAAGCGTTTTGTAACGAACCTGTTTACAGTTATTGCATATATAAAATGTACAAGAGGCCCAACCGATACCGATCTATGACACAACGCACGATAAATGGAAACGTTGTTGCAAAATTACTTTGAAAATTTGTCGTAACGCAACTTAACAATTGAATTTTGACAGTACATCAACCACAATGAAATCATTAATTATTTAATGATGTACTGTAGTTTAAATTATTTCAAACATTCGGAATTGTGGTGTCTAAACGCTCATTACAACACTACATTTCTATGACTGATAGGCGTGACCAGGACAGAAATCAAATATGATTTTAAAAAAAACCTAACACGTATTTAATACTGAAAATTCTTACCAGTCGTAATCCTATACTGATGAAATAAAATTACACTGTCTATTAGTGATATCGAAACAACAATTGTTTTCTACGTAAAAACTCAAATACGATTTATAACGTTTCTGTGGTTTAGTGTCTGTTCCAGCTAATCCGAAACGCCGGGGCTGATCTTGAGTAAATTAGAAAAATAATTAGGGCTCCGCATAAAGTCGTAAAAACCCAACATTTTGTCAAACAGTTTTATTATCATAATTCATATTTAAATTTGTGGGGTTTCTTCTTGTGACATTAAGTAATTTAGTTATATACTAAAAAGAGTAAATAAGAATCGTAAACACCACATATTCAGTTTAATGTATCAGATAGTTACTTTTCCCCTATAGTTAATAATTCCTGTCGCCCATGGACGAGCATACGAGTCCAAGACCTAGGAGACGTCTTGCCAACCTTAAGACCTAACTCATAATAAATAATTTGTTATGTAATGACGTTCTACTGACGGCCTTATTTTTATTTTTAGTATTCGGAAATTCATAGTCTGAAGTCGAAACGTGCACAGCACAGCTGCTGAGAGGTTCAATAAATCACCGATCATCAGAATCGCATACATCAATTCAACGCTAATCGATCCTATCACATATATCACCGTTACACTCAAAATACGCTAGCAAAATGTATTACACGTTATCACATATCCAAAGACAATGGGCCGTAACACAACACCCGGTAGTCAAGAATAAAGGATCGCAATCCAATTTTGTTGGCGTGTAACAAAACACCGCGTTACTTTCAAAACTGGCCCAGATGCTGGCTAACGGTACAAACGCGAGACAGATGCACTGATGCTTGCTAAATTCAATTGCTGAAAACTATTTCTGCATGCCTCGTTATTTACTTCAGGATATAAATACCTACCGTACTATTTTTGCATAGTCCGATAGTTGTAATATCTTTCTCGATTTCCATCTTGCATTGAAAACTAAATTTAACACTAGTGATAATCGACTAGTCCATTTAGCAACATTTGAATAGAATCACAAAATATACTTTGGCGTTATGTAAATGTCAAATTGCTTACAAAAAACGAATTGACAAATCTTGAAACTAGATCCGAACTTAAGTACCGTCTGGAAAACCTGTCTAAATGTCAACATTTTCGGTTAGATTGTCTTGTTATTAACACTTTCATACATACAGTGCTTTCTTTTCAAAGATACCACCAACAATTTATGTTAGTGTCCGAAAAAACTGACCCAAACGGATCTTACCGGTTCGTGACCTCCGATGCCCATTCTGGGACAAGGCATATAAGTTAATAGCGAAACAAGACCGTACAGAACGTGTATCGTTATATCTTGAGGACGGACATCGATTATCTCCAATTAGGTGGAGCCTGAGGTCGCCTGGAATCCCATTTAGTGTAGCGAGTGCAGAGGACGTCAATTGATCCGAACGGCACCGATTATCCAAACGAACCGAGAGGTCACGCGGGCTGTGACCGTTATCGCCCATTCGCAATGCCACCTCACTGTATTGCAGTTTTACGAATACAATTTATGTTTTAAACGTTTTGTAAAGTTTTTGATGAATCTTTTTCATCCGTCAACAACGGGTCTTTCATCTATCGCTAAAAATAATAAATTGAAATCTCAAATCAATCAATAGTCAATTTCTTTTACGACTATACGTTTAGTGTTTCTACACGTTTTTTCCGTGTATTAATGTTCATTGCATTCAAAATTTCTTTAACTTTTAAGTTGGTGTTAACGTGCATAATTTGAGAGTAAACATTGAAACAGTATTTTCCCTCCCTCCGACAGACGTTTATATAATTTCAAATTCACATAGATCATAATACCATCAAAAACCGTAAAACGAAAGTTTTATTCATTCGTCTCACATATCACATATCCCATTCGACAAAGTACATAAATATATGACTACCTTATAAAGTGAATCGTCCGCTCTGCTCTGGTGGCTGGCAAAGAGCGCGGCTGGGCTTAGCACGCGACGCTTCTTGGCTGGCTGCTGGACCGGCGATCCAGCCGGCTTGATGTCTGGCTGCGTGCTTGTGCGCTGACTGTTGCAATACTGAGACTGCTCCGGGTACATGACATGCATTCCCTGTTCAAAATTTGATGGACTTAATACATGTTACAGACAAGTATTTATATACCTTAAAAATATATTTCGACAATGAAATATATACATATAATGAATCAGAAGGAGTCGCATTTTACAATGATATAATCGACAATAAGTGGTTGAAAAAAATCGACATGAACGGGGCCGAGGGTAAAAACTAATCTATTATACAGAATGTTTGTGGACTGCTCCCGAAAACGTATACGGGTGATAATACTAATGACATCTTTGGCGAAGAGACGGAAAAAAATCGATCCTGACTAAAAAAAAGACATTTTTAACACTTTCTGTCAGAATTATTTGTGCTTCATCTTATAAGTACAGGTAAATTAAATGATAGTTTCACAAAAAATATTTTTATGATCTATCGTAAAACTTTACTAAAAAAAAGAACCGTCAATGTCGCATGATAACAAAAACAGCTGGACTAACATGATGGAGCGAAATAATGCTAGTAAAACGGTTTTAAAAATACGAATTTTTTTTAGTCCGGATCGAATTTTATTCCGTCCCTTCATCAAAGTTTTTATTAGTACTATCACCTGTCTTCGGGAGTACTGCCCAAACATCCTGTATAATAATATTAAACAAGCTAAAGTAAATCTAGACTGTTAATTCCATGTCGAATAATTACATAATCACAGTATTCAACGGGACAACATTTCTACTCCTGAAACTTTTATTACTACGACATAATGAAAATTCTCCTTCGGTCCAGTAACTTTTCATGCTTAAACTGTTAAACTGATTTAGATGAAATAAAAAGTCGTTTGAGAGCCTGTGAAGAAAAAAGTTTTTGTTCCTTATATTATCCCTTAAAGTAGTAAACAGGGGAAGAATTTTGTAGGAAATCATTTCTCAAGTAATCAATGTCATAGACAAAACGAAACAATTTAACCGATACTGATGAAAATTTCGAGAGAAAATCTGAAAATTATAAGTATTAGAATAAAAAACGTAGATATATTAATTTCTATATACATATCCATTTCTAAAAATAAAATAAGTCAGACTTTTATGTAACTTAAATAAGATATGATAAGCAATCTCAAGGTTTCTGAGAATGAATGAATGTTTGTGGTTTCTTCACTCGTTCGAATACAATTTTAATGTCATTTCATATGATTCAGAATAGGACGTAAAAGAACACTTCGTTAGTCGTAAATATTTTAATTTCAAAACTCAATGCGGGCAACCGGTGCGTAAAAATTGAAAACTGATAAACGTTGCATTATATTGAAATTTACATTGTAATTTTGAACCATAAATCTACACATTACGAACGGACCCGACAGCCGTTATCATGTACATACATCTTTAATTCGGAAATTTCAAATTTGTTTCAATAAGCTGAAACTATCTGGAGCGTATTGATGAAAATTATTACTAAAAAATTACCATATCGAATATTACTGAATATTTGATACTACGGACCCAATGTGAATGACTAAAATGTGAATCTAAATCATTCTTGAATCTCCTGAAGAACAAAAAATTTCATGAAAATCGGTCCAGCCGTAATACACGCAGTACATAAGAATCAATTCATATATCACTACGAAAATATCCGTTATGATGGCGAAAACATCAGCAATGTCGATTTCATTTAGGCAAAACAATATACATACTAGAGTCCAGATAAAAAATCACCGCTAGGATCATTCATATATACATTGATAAATTAGTGTTCCACTTTATATTTAACTGCTAATTTCGCGGTAAAAATATATTTAAGGCGTGGTAGTCACGAGCGACATCTCTTTCAATTTAAGACAATTATTTACATACCTAGAATATACATATAACAACTGAATACACACACTTAATGTTAGTCATGGAAAGACGAGTTGAAGTTCACTTGACATTAATTCGGTAAGGTTCTGTCGACCTATTTGTTTTCGTTTCGAGCATTCGGTATTTCGTAGGCTGAAGTCGAATGAGTATTACAGCACTTCACGACGTTTCCATTAACGATAAGTTGTACGTGATCCGTACGGAATGTAGAATTTTATTATTTTAAGAAAATACTACGACAATTACATAAAAAGTACGAGTAATATGCTTATAGACAATTTAAGATCGAATATGAACGTGTTAAACGAGGAAGCCATCGCTTTTCGAGAAAGCTGTACTTTCGCCAGACTAAACGGCATAAAAACTTTGCACTTTTATGTTGAAAACGACTTTAGTCATCATAATGGATCGTATGATAGTCGGACATCAACCTAAGAACCTCGCCCTGAATTAACGACACGCAATAAGACGTCGCACGTCGGCCAATTTGAATATTTCCGAGGCTTCTGCGAGTCATGTAATTTTGTAGAAAGCATAATAAAATCGAATTTTCATTCGCTCACAGAAGCTATTACGACGAAGCATAGGTTTATTCTGTGAATCCACGCGGCGTGTTAAACCTAGACTTAACCGATCCGCTTTTTACATACAAATTTGTTAGACAAACACTTAATAATCGATAGGTTTTTTTACATGTTTTAGTAATAATCTAATATATAAAATTCTCGTGTCACAGTGTTCGAACTTGAACTCCTCCGAAACGGCTCGACCGAACCTTATGAA
>JAOSYY010024298.1:0-14548 GCA_025727935.1 Hebomoia glaucippe
AAAGGAAGGAATGTAGATATTTTAAATGTTAATTAGAATAACTTTGAAGTGTATTTTTTATGCTGTAGGACGGAAAACGGGCACACAGTTCACATATATTAAGCGATGTCTGTCGCCCATGGACACCTTCAAGATCAGTAAATCTAAAAGACGCGTTGCCAACCTTAAGGCCTTATATATTTTTATTTCGAGTATTCGGAAATTCATAGACCGAAATCGAAACGCGCATAGCACTTCACAAGTTTTCCATCTATTAATTTATACATTATTAGGAGTTCCTCCTACCCTATTTAATACTCGAAATACCTGTGTTTTTGACACTCGTTCGGCTACAGACAGCCTGTACCCGAGGCAGACCACGAATTACATATTTTTAAATGCAACTGTGTTCCGACCGGGACTCGTACCCGGTGCTCTGACGTCGCGGTTGCTTTACCCAACCGCTAGGCTACACAGCCCTCAATAGTAGGCCTCGAGAGGCGCATTATCTCGTGTGGGTGTGAACGGCTTGGAACTTTTACCGTAATGAAAATATAACGTCAGAACTTTCCTACTTTTCCCTAGAGGCAATATCAGTGTCATAACAAAGACAGGGATAATGCATTTATACCTAATTCTGTACAACTCAATCAGCCTTCGTAAGCCCTTGTGTGACCAAGGAGGGCGTTTACAAGTTTCATTTAGACAACTAAAAATATAATAGTAAATAAAATTGAAGCGAATGTACGCAGCTTTTTAAATATAAAGTATGCAGAGGACACATTAGAGGGACACAAGTTTCATAGCAGATATATTATGTTTTATGCTGGCAACGTCGTCAAGTTTTCCTAATGTTAAATCTATGGATGACAGAAATCACTTACGACCAGGTGAACTGTATGCTCGCTAGCCCGATTAGCACCAATAAAAAAATTTAAAAAAATATTTGTCTATTTATACCGGCTATTTCCCGAAACAGCTGAACTAATTTTGAGAGGACAGACAGGCAGATGTAGTTCAATATAATTTATACGAATAATCTGGAAATAATCGGAGTGTCTCTTTAAAATATAGAGATACCCGCATTTTACAAAATTGTTTTTACATCTCTTGTCTGTTTCTCTGTCTGTTCGTTCCGGATAATAAGGAAAACGGCTAGACTGATTTTAGAGAAACTTAGGTCGTTTTAATTTTAGGCATTCTATTTATGTTTATTCTTATAAATAACAAAAAAGTGAATCTGCGCGTACAAAGCCGCGAGCTACCAAACCAGCTAGATTGTACTGGACCGTGTTAATAAAATAGTATATGATTTTTTATACATTTAAAATATATTTATCATACAGTCGAATACTGAGTTAATATGAATCTGCTCTTCCTGTCCAATCAGTCGCCGCTAATAGTTATGGAAGACCGAATCCGATTTTCCAATTATAAATTCTGCCAGAATATGGATTACTGTGTTTTGAATGTAATGCTTTTTGTATATTAACGAAATTTTTGATATGGTTTTACGCGGTACATACTATCTGACTTGGCAAGAGGTTTTGTACCATATATGACCCGGCAAAAAGTTTATTTATCGATATAAAATAATATAATATTTTACTGGCATATCATAAAAAAAATTAACCAAAATATAAAATATAAACATTTAGGTTGGACCACAGTTATCATTTAATGGTATAAAAATAGATAAACCGTTCTCGACTCTACAAAAAATTCATCAAAATCGGTCAAGCCGTTTCGGAGGCGTATGGTATATAAAACTGTTACACAATTTTATACGCTCGAGGTAGAAATATAAGTTAAAAGAAATAAAAGTATCTGTTTTATATAAGTATAATAATATATAATAGAATATTTTGTTGCACTTTACTACGGAAACGGCTAGAACAATTTCGACGGGTTTTTCACTGATAGACAGCTGGTAGTATGGAGCGTAATAAAGACCTTTATCGTCATGACCACCATTTTTATACAAAATCAGCTAAGGTAAGACCGAAAGGCACAGCCAGTTCATTTACACTCTATAATACGATACGATAATATAAAGCTGAAGAGTTTGTTTGTTTGAACGCGCTAATCTCAGCAACCAATGAAATGACTTGAAAAATTCTTTCAATATTGGATAGTACATGTATCGAAGAAGGCGATAGGCTATATTATACAGGGTATTTGGGGACTGCTCCTGAAAACGAAGACAGGTGATAGTACTAATGACACTTTGGATGAAGGGAAAAAAAAATATTGATCCTGACTAAAAAAAAGACATGTTTTTAACACTTTTTATTAACATTATTTACGCTCCACCTTGTAAGTACAGCTAAATGTAACGATATTTTCATAAAAAATACATTACTAAAAAAAGAACCAGCAATGTAGCATGACAACAAATACAGCTGGACTAACAGGATGGAGCGAAATAACGCTAATAAAACGGTTTAAAAATATGATTTTCGTTCAGTCAGGATCGAATTTTATTCCGTCCCTTCATCAAAGGTGTCATTAGTACTAATCACCTGTCTTAGTTTTCAGGAGCGGTCCCCAAACAGCCTGTATATTCAAAAAAATTGGTACCCTTAGTAAATACCCAATAAATCCAAGATGTAAAAATCGAAATGCGAATCCACTGATAGAAGCTAGTTAATGCGTAAAGAACTTAAATAGTCATCTGTATAAAAAAAATGAAATTATAAATGACGTGAATTTAAATGGGGGACCCTTTGTTAGCCACTTGAGATGAATTCGAGTGAAAATATCGGCCCTGACGAGCAATCAGTGACTATATACCGTGTTAGTTCTGTTTTCAACCGACTGACTCCCGAATATAAACGGTTTGAGCACAATTGCAGGAAAATGTTTTCAACAAAATTACAGCTAAACGCTTTCAAATACTCCGATACTATTCATGTGCCACAAATTAACAACAATGATACTTATTTATTTTAGGACACTTAAACGAATAATATAGAAAAGATTTACATATAATATGCGTGGGAGTAGCAATATAATATGTTCTATCAGATGTTAAATGTCCATTGAAATATGAGTTATAAAGAAATCTATTGAAACATATTGGCACCCAAAATAGATACAGGTATCACGTATACAGGATGTTTGGGGACTGCTCCCGAAAACGAACACTGACTAAAAAAAAATATATTTTTAAAACGTTTTATTAGCGCTATTTCGCTCCATCATGTTAGTCCAGCTGTTTTTGTTATCATGCTTCATTGCTGGTTTTTTTTAGTAAAGTATCTTTTATGATACTATGGTTTCATTTAGCTGTACTTATAAGATGGAGGGTAAATAATGCTAATAAAAATGTTAAAAATATGTCTTTTTTAGTGAGGATCGATATTTTTCCAGTCCCTTCATCAAAGATGTCATTAGCACTATCGCCCGTTTTCGTTTTCGGAAGCAGTCCCCAAACATCCTGTATATACTTTCTGAGTGAAAAACTTCAATTTTAATAAATTCATAGCATTTCAATAAAAATATTTGAACTAGATAGTTACGAATACAAAAAAAAGGCCAGAAGCAATGTCTATTATTCATTATAATCATTTCTTATTACAGATACAGTTTGGAAGATGAAAAATATTGAAACCTAATCTACGTATGATAAATATGAATTTGTTAGTTTGTTATGCTTTTATGGCAAAACGGCTAAATCGATTACGAACGTAACGTTTCAACGCATCAACCGACTTAGTTTGGAATTTACTGAAATACTTTCAAAGATTGTTTTTTTTTTAATTATTTTAAATTTCGATTCAAAATGAGGTTAGCAAAATTTATGAAGAATAAATCAATATTTAGTTTTTATGTTAAAAATAATTCTGTATCGCTCAAATATAGCTAGTGATAAAATAAATATACCTGGAAGAAAAGGGAGAACTGAGTATTTTCAAATCTTCAGTTAAACATTTCGGTACGATTAATTTAATTTAAAAATCGAATTAACTAATAACGCGTTGTTACAGACAAAAAATAAAGAACAATATCTTCATTCTGCTTTATCGCAGATATCTGTTTACGACCCTTCTCAAATGAACGCGAAGCTGGCAGACTTAAATTCCTGAGGATAAAGAAAAGTTGACCCCTCAAGTGAGCGCCTGAAATTGATGTAATCAATCTTTGTTGCCGTTCCGATACGTATCGTTCCGTAAAACTGGTGACTGTCTGTCAAAAGTTAAATTAAGTTAATATTTGAATAATTACAATCGAACATTTAAATAAATTTTCATTTATTTAAAAAAGAACAAGCAATGAAGCATGATAACAAAAACAGTTGGACTTATATGATGGAGAGAAATAACGCTAATAAAATGTTTTTTTTTTAGTCAGGATCGATTTTTTTTCCGTACCAACATGAAAGATGTCTTCGTTTTCGGATCCGGCACCGAAAAAAAACTATAAATAACACCCGTTATATAAATATGATAATATTATATGATTTAAAAATGTTCAATCTACAGTTTTGTGCTGTCTACGCCATTTGCTACGAAATGCGCCTGTCGCTACGAGCGTAGCATGTCGCTACGAAGACATCAATAACATTACTTTCCATAATATTATTAACACATCTGAAGGCTTGAAGGCTTCTGAAAAGGCAATATCGCTACTATATAAAGACTTTTTCAACATTTTTCCTGAGGGCAAATAAATCTTTGAAATGCAAGCAATGGTCTAAACCCTAAAATTACTCCGTGACCAGCAAGACTAAACATCTATGCTCAAAATTGAAATCTCCGAACATTACTTGAACGTAGAAACTTCCCACGTCATCCAGATTTACAAAAGAAAATCCGAAAAAGCCTTTTAACGTTCCAAAACGAGCTTCGAATGGCAATAAAAATACTTACTACATACATTTTACTTATTGTAACTCATACAGACTCGTTTTGGGGCTCATATTTTTTTTTTGTTTATTGCTTTTCCGTTCCTTTGTCCCTCGCGGAAAATGATTAAGCTTTTCCGAAAAGCATCTTCAATACATCCACAGAACCAGAATGAAAAGCTTTAGTATTTTCCGAGCCGAATCGATGAAAACTGAGAGCAATAATCCCTTCCAGTACAAACAAATCACTCAATCTTGTTTTGGGAGAAATATTAACTTAACATTATACCAAGCGCAAAAATCTGATTTTTATTTGTGACACGGCCTACGAAAAATTTATTTATTTCATCCCCTTTCAAAATAAATGGATTTTGCCATTCCTCCAAAACATTAATCACGAATGTAACCTTTACGGAAATTGAGAACGAAAATAAAGCTATTGTGTTATTAGCTTTGAATGCTACGGTATTGCGTTCGTACCTAAATATATAAATAAAGTTGATGTGTTTGTTTGTCTCAAAACAATAATTTACTTCAAAATGCATATAAAGTGTACGAAAATTATAACAGAGACATAATTTTTATAATGTTTCCGTGTGTTTGTTCCGGGAAATTTCGAAAATAAACTGAACCTATTATGCCGGATTTTCACTGGTCACCTTATTATAAGACGTAGATAATTTACCCTAAAAAAATTATATCATATAAATTAAGTCAGATTAAACCGTGGGTCAACGCTATCGTTTATAAATATACGCTTACGATAATATTAATATATCTATAATAATCTTATAAAGGTGAAGAGTTTTTTGTTTGGACGGGCTAATCTCAGGAACCGCTGGTCCGATTTTAAAATTTCTTTCAGTGTTCGATAGTACATTTATCGAGGAGGCTATATTAAAATTATATTTTCAAAAAAAATAGGGATCCTTACTAAAAGTCCAATAATGTAGCCCATGGCGTAAAAATCGGAATACCAAGTAATAATTTTCAGTTCGTATGTTGACAAGAAAGAAAGGGAAAATAACAAGTAGATCATATGAATAATGTTTGAGGTGTGTCTTTGATATATTGTCTAGTGTATGAGAAAAATAGATGAAAATATCTATTAATAATCATAAAGTATGTTAGGCGGAAGAAAGATATACATTTAATGTATCTAGTATACACAAAACTAGTTTCTGCTAGTGGCTTTTCTCGCGTTTATTTCGATTTTTACACCTCGGATTACATTATTGAACTTTTATTAAGGAACCCTATTTTTTTTTAATATAATATAAGTCAGGAATCGAATTTTATTCCGTCCCTTCATCAAAGGTGTCATTAGTATTATCACCTGTCTTACTTTTTATGGAGCATTCCCCAAATATCCTGTATAATGTGAAAGAAGAAAAACGGTACGAAAAGCTAAGAACGAAAGATTTAAACTGCAATTTTATTCTTCTTAAGGAATTCCGAAAGAATTTTGCATATCACCTGAAAATTTCAGTCTACGCGCATTTTATACTTCATTTTACTCATGTAACCTTTTAAAATAAACCCTAGAGAATAACACTCCGCCCATGCAACACAAATATTGTGGAAACTTCTAAGAAAACGTGAAAGCTCCACGCAAATATTCTAGACACGAGACCTGAGTGAATTTTTTTTTAATATAAACTAATGAATTCTCGTACAGACGTAGCGTTTAATGCCACTGAAAATAGTCGAATTGAAAAACTAAATCTCTGTTCATACGTCAGTTTTATTACCACTTATTTTATTTTATCGTGATCAATAAAAATTATTCTAAGAAAATTGTAAGGGTAAGCTTTGAGTTTTATTCAGTAAATTCGGTATGTTAATTGGTTTCATTTCATCGGCTTTAGTCTATCCCACTTTATAGCAGGAGGATTTTCCGCTTAAAACATATTAGCTTTGCGTCTTGCAGTCTTTTATCATTATTATACGTTATTTTATAAAATAATTACATAATGAGTGTAAAACTTAATATAGTATACAGTTAGAGAGGAATTTAACATTATTAATTCAACATTTTTATGCTCAACCTTACTTTGTATAAGACAAAAGCCATTACCACCCACAGACTACCTCACTTTCTCAACGATGCCTACTCTCGACTTAAAGCACCTGTGATCTCTAAAAATTGCCTCCCGTTTGTCTCTGTCTTACGCTTTGTAAATTTGTCTCGAGAATTTTTACAGAACAAAAGTACATACTAAACATATTGACGTGATATTATCCTCACGCAAAACGCAAGACGACGTTGCACAAAAATAATACAATATAATTTTCCAATTAACGTAAATCGCACAGCAATAGATAGAAATTAAAAATTCCAAGGTTATATAATTATACTAAAAAGCGTGAAGGAAACTATTTAACTTACCGCCGTCGTCGAAGTAAAGTTACACGCGGGAATATTGTCGCGGATAGATAATAAATATTTATTTATTTATCACGGGAACGCGGCGTAATACGTGTGCCGCGTAGTACGCGTTTGGAGCGGGTGATAGAACAGTCCGTCCCCAGAGCGCCCCAACTAAGAATTGGCGGCGCCCTCCAACAGGGTTATATAACAGAGTCGCAGTGGCACCCCTCACCCCGCATTTAGGGAAAAGATGAATGAGTAAAGTTTCCTAACGGACTTTCATGGAACGCACTCGGATTTGGATCGTGGTTACATAAAATTCTATGGCAATTGGCACTTGCGCGCTGAAAACGCCTCGGGTCGAGATAAGATGCAACTTAGCCAACAGCACACTTTTGAATAGCTGACATATTTACGTCGTCAACATTCACTAGGTTTTCCCCGGAAGCTCTTCCCGTGCCCAATTTTCGTACAGTACTCCCGGGAATATTTGACATTTTCATACGGAAACGCTGGAATATTTGAAAGGATTTAGCAATGGTACTTGTGAAAATTTAAAAAATCAACAAGTAGATTTTACTCAATAACAAAACATGTAATATTTCAGTAGCAATCACCCGCCCTGTACAATTTATATATATAAAAATGATATTATATGAATACAAAAGAGATATACGACATATTAATATTTTTTGTGTTCTTCTGTCTGTTTGGCTTTATGCTTATCTCCAAAACTACATAACTTTCCAAGTGGATTACACGCAGCTCAGAGTGTAACATAGTTTCATTACAAATCTCTTTTATTTTCTCTCCTATAAATGATATATAATAAAAGAAAGATTGTACATTTAATCAAAAATAATATTAACTATAACTACAAACAAAATTGACATAAACGCAAGCAAAGCCTCGTGTAGCTAGTGCAGAAATTGAATTGTCTCTTTTGGTTAATATTAAAAATAGTTGAATCAACTATGACGGGACTTAAATGTTACATAGACAAACCAAGTAATATGTTTCATGGTTTTTAAACAAAATAATCACGGGTGAAACCGCGAGGCACGGCTAAGGTTTTGATGAAAATGTTAAAGATATATTTCTATGGAATCAATGATTATTACTTTCTGAGAACAAGGAACCCCTGTGGGTATCAATGTACCCCAAAATGAGTCAGCAGTTCCCGGTTATAATTCACATATATGTACTTAAAATATACTATAGACGCCTCGCGGTTTTACTTGGTTTAATTTAGCTGTAAGCGAATAAAACTTTGAATAAAATTGAGCCAACCATTTTCCATATAAGATTAGCTATGTACCAGTGAAAATCCTGTCACATTCGATCTAGCCATTTCGAATACTAGCCGGATAAAACAGACAAACAAATCTTTTATTTTGATACTAGATTTCCCCAGTGACGTTACTCGCGTTTGATTATTTTTAGAGTCAAAAGAAAACTCGCAAATTCTAACAAATATGAGTAAAAAAAAATTGGATAAATTGTATTATTGTTAAACCTCTAGTTAATTTTTAAATATATAACGTATGCGCCTAATGTACGCGCTATAATATCAACCAGTGAAATCATCAAATTTTGCCCAGCCGTTTCAGAGGTAAAGCGGAACGAGAGGACAATCGAAAACAAATTAAATAAAGTCCTATATATACTTTAAATATATTTAAAATATAATCGTCATTTTGATATTACTAAGAAACTTTTCAGTATTATTTAATAATAGTATTATTACTACAAAATGCACATTGGCACAAAATGATCGGCACCAGTTGAATATTCAAAAACTAATTTCCACACAAATCCATACTAATTGTGTATGCATTAAATTTCGTCCCCTAAACTGCACAACCTATTGTGATGACCATCTGTTTAGGAGTAGATTGGACTGAGATAGGCTACTGTGGAACAAAGCATTGTTGGAAAAGCCATAATCAGTCAAGTTCAGGAAATACGATATACAGAGTGTTTTTGGACTGCTCCCGAAAACGAAAACTGGTGATAGTAGTTATGACACCTTTGAAGATGGGACGGAAAAAAATCGGTTTTGCTGGGTTTTGTTTTTCAGTATTTTATATGAAGTTATCGTTTCATTTAGCTGTACAAACATGATGGAGCGTAAATAAGTCTAAAAAAACGTTTTAAAAATATGACTTTTTTATAGTCACGATCGAATTTTTTCCGTCCCATCATCAAAGGTGTCATAACTACTATCACCAGTTTTCGTATTCGGGAGCAGTCCCTCAAACACCCTGTATTTATGCTTATGGCAAGCGATCAGCATACAGCATTCAAAATACCTGACTAGTTCATTTTTAAATTAATAACTAGTACTGTCCTGAGGTCTCACTCACTGATTGTGTGCATGATAATGATAAAATAAAAAACCTACGTTATTCGCCATAAATCTGTCAAGTCCCGTCGAAATCGGTACAGCCCTTTCCGAGGTTGGCCGAAACAAACAGACAAAATTGTAAAGATGTTACTGTTATTTTAACAAGGCACACCAATTTTATTTATCTATATGGAGTGTGTCACTAAAGAGGATTATTTCAGATGCCACTCAGTGCGTAGTTTGCACATATCTGGAATAGTTTTATAAGATTCTTTACTTAACGCCATGTTTTTTTGCTAGCGTTGTTACAATCATACAAAAATGGTTATCTTATTCTAGTGAATACATTACTAGTGATTCTGATTGTTATAAGTAGTAAAAATAATTAGTACACTATAATATGTACATACATATACAGGATGTTAGGGGACCGCTCCTAGAAACGTAGACAGATGATAGTACTAATGACACCTTTGATGATGGGATGGAAAAATCAAACCTATTTAAAAACATATTTTTAAAAATGTTTTATTAGCATTATTTATGCTCTATCACTTTTTTTTAATTTTTTGGACGTCGCCTTTTTAGCCCGGTGGCTATTAAAACCAACCGGATGTTAGCTCTATCACCTTAGTACAGCTAAATGAAATGATAGTTTCATAAAAAATACGTTACTATACCAAAGAACAAAGCCAACAATGAAGAATGATAACGAAAACAGCTGGACTAACATGATGGAGCAGAATAACGCTAATAAAACATTTTGAAAATATGTTTTTTTTAGTGAGGATCGATTTTTTTCCGTATCAAAGTTCTTCGTTATATAGTTTACGGATAAACAATTATTTTGATGGTGGTGGTAATGATGGTATTAAAATAAAAGTATCCAATGTTACGCATATCTAGTTATTACAGGTGAAAGACTAGAAAAGATTAGTCAAACCGTTTTGAAGATGAACTGGAACAAATATACAGATGAAACATTTTTAAACTATGTTTCAGTTTTACGAGTAAATGCCATCCCAAGGTGCTAATACAGTGTACAGGCATTTAGGGCTCAAAACTACCAAGGCAGAGCCATGATTATAGCTACCAATTGATAATGAACAAGAGAAAACTTAAACGCTGTAACGAAAACATTGTATATGGAAATGTAATTAAAAATATCCCGTCGAAATAGCTTGGCTTAAAAACGCCCAAGTTAAACAAAGGAACCGAATCGCCCCGTAATCTATGGAACAAAGAGTGGGGAAAACAAAAGATTATATCATTAAGGTTAATTTATGCGCTCTTTCAAAGGTGTACAATGACGTCAATTAGTTCTAGGTCGTTTTTTACTAGTTGTATACTACAGTTTCACTCGCCGTAGTCGTATGTATGCAGCATCATTTGAGGACACGTCACGAAGTAACAGAATGTCATGGCTTTCAATATTTTTGTAGGCAACCCTAATAGTTTAAGTTAATTAAACATACGCTTTAACTATAAACTTATTAAGAACTAATCACTTACTAAGAAATTCATCGGTCTTAGGCAAAAACCGACTTCAAAAAAGGAGGCTCTGTTATGCTATACATTTTATTGACTATTTTTTTTCTAAAACACGAATAGCATCACGCTTTAAGCATTAGTTATACGTCAGTCAAGAGTTCTTTAAAATCGGTTCAGTCGTTTCGTATATTAACCGGAGCACACAGACAGAATAAGTAAATAATCGTATAGATTATGTTTCTGTTAGAAACACTTTCCCATACGTTTAAAATGCTATAATTATGATTTTACACACCAATAATTCTATTTATCAGTATAGACTAACGATTAAATGTCAGACTATCTATGAACACAATTATGTTAATAAATTCAAATCAGTCGCTCTTGGCGCCAAGATGTATCAGGCGATAAAGACATTAATAATAATATAATGCAGCCTTAAATGCTAAAATCAACAATTAAACAGCGTTTTGTTTAAGTACAATTATTTAATATTATTACAAGTATGATATGTGTGTCTATGGCATTACTCCTAAAAGAATAGACCAAATTTGAAAAAAAAAAATTCGTTTTTTCGTTAATATTTAAAATTTTGACAACCTTAAACCTACAGGTCCGAACACTCGAAATAAACAAAAAAGTCCAGTAGTAGAACGTCAATAAATAAAAAAATATGTAATTTGTAAGGTATTAAGGTCGGCAACGCATTTTCTAGGTCTTGAGGTCTTGAGGTGTCTCGAGGGCGACAGGAATCGCTTATAAGTGAACATAATACTAAAAAAATAACGATAGTAATCTCTAAATTAATGTTAGAATCCATTTTCTTCGGTTAGAAATGTATTTCTAATTTTAAATTAGGTTAGATTTAACATCCACAGGTCGATAATATGCCATGCCACCCCAAAATACCTCATAACCCGGTTGTTAAGTTTTGTTCCGAACGAACAATCACATTAATAGATTTAAAGATGAAATAGCGTGACAATATGTAATTTAGTGAGGTAAACATCTTTTCGGGTGGCGTAATCAGGTCTATTATATTGTCGGTCGGGACTGACCCACTGTCACACAGTCAATCTTGATTTCCAAGCATTTTTATGCATTTTTTTTATGCGTTAGGAAGGCAAACGAGCATAAAGTTCGCTTATATTACGCGATTACTGTCGCCCATCAACAACTCCAAGATCAGTAGATCTAGAAGACGCGTTGCCAACATTAAGGCCTTATTTTTATTTCGAGTAGGAAATTCATAGACTGAAATCTAAACACGCATAGCGCTTCACGACTTCCACCTGTGAACGGTGCTGCGCAACCTGGACGGAACTTATAAATTATTAGCAGTTCCTCCCAAGACATTTAATACTTGAAATAACTGTGCTTTTGACACTCATCCGGCCGCAGGCAGCCCGTACCCGAGGCAGAACACAAATTACATATTATTAATGCAACTGCGTTCCGACCGGGACTCGAACCCGATGCTCTGTCGTCACGGTTGCTTTATCCAACCGCTACAGAGCCCTCATAATCTAACTCTTTCCAAATTCAGACAACGCACAACACGACAGGACAAGTCTTCTGCTAAATTTAAATGTCAATAGGCGCGTCTACACAGAGCGAGCGGCCTCGCGAGGCATTTTCCGCCCGAAGCAGCTCGGTTAGTGTGAACGTGCCTCGGCCGAGGCAAGCGCACACGCTCCCGCGGGCGAGCGTCAAAGCCATTCATTCAGTGAAGGTTTTTTGTTTCGCTCAAAGGCGCCTCAGTCGTTTGCCGCGCGCACCCGTAATGACACCCCGGGATAATTTATATAGTATTTTTATTTTGATAAATTATTAATACAATTTGTATGGATTTTATTTATTTGAACTGGCTCATTGCAGATACCTTTGGTTCGTTTTGAAAAATTCTTTCAGTGTTAGATAGAACATCTATCGAGGAAGGCTATCGGGTGTATTATTTCAAAAAAATTGAGATCGTTACTAAAAATCTAATATAACACAAGGTAAAAATCGGGATAAACGCGCGAGAAGCCGCTAGTAGAAACCAGTGAAAGCAACAAAAAAAGGCATTTTTATATTTTAATTTCATTAATCACTTTTCGGAAACTAAAGTAGAAAATTCATTGAAGCACACCACATAATCTGTGCTGAAATTAAAACGCAATTTCGACAAAATACACTGTACAGAGATCTTTAAGTATATAAATTGTCGTATATATTTTAAAGCGACACCGTAATAAGAAAATTAACCCCCGCACTCGAGGAAAAAACGTCCACTAATTAGCCCACAGGTTAAATCTCAGACGTTTATATAATTCCCGGATAGCAGCGAACATGTTATGCGTCCCATACCTGTTTAATTTCTCAGTATTTAGCCGTATCAATAAAATTAACGAGCTCCCATCAATATTTTAATGCACAATAATGCTTAACGACAATTATAAATAAACTTAATGACAATTTTCATTTCTATTACTTCAGAGAATGTACAGCAACAAAAATGGCTACGGGATTCCGAATTCATAACGGAGTAATATTTTTTGTCTTTGAAAAATGTAGCGAATGTTTGTGTATTTCAAAAGAATAAATATTAGTTTCGGCGTGGACCTCTGAAGCATAATATACAGGTATATTTCGAGATACGGAACACACACGCGCTGTCGCAAAAATAACATTTCACCGTCAAAAACTGTCTCGTGATAATTTTATATCGTCTCTGCATATATTCTTGTTTTTCAGTTAATCGAAAAATCGTATAAATTAATACGATCATTTCATTCACTTCGAATTCTAAGCTTTGGGTCCAGCGTTACGTAAGAACGTAAGAAAGTGAATGGAATCTTTTAAATTTTTCTGCGGATGTTACGTTATCTATTATCTACAGGCTGTTTGAGGATTGCTCCCGAAAACGAAGACAGGTGAAATTACTTATGACACCTCTGATGAAGGGGCGAAAAAAATATCGAGCCTGACTAAAAAATCGTATATTTAAAACGTTTTATTATCTTTATTTCCCTCCATCATGTTAGTCCAGCTGTTTTTGTTATCATGCTTCATTGCTGGTTATTTTGTTTTTTGTAAAGTAATGTATTTTTTATGGAATTATATTTTCATTTATCTGTACTTACATCATGGAGCGTAAACAACGTTAAAAAATGTTTTAAAAATATGACTTTTTTTTAGTCACGATCGAATTCTTTCCGTCTCATTATCAAAGGTTTCATTAGTACTATCACCTGTCTTCGTTTTCGGGAGCAGTCCCCTAAAACCTTGTATAGTATAATAATCTTCAGACATGCTCTCGTATCTCTCCTGTGTGACAATTAGTGCTATCGCCGTTCTGTTCTAATGTTGTAATAATTGAATTCACATTAGAAAAAACTGTACATAAACATATAAACATAGCCTTCAATCTAATATATAAAATTCTCGTGTCACGATGTTCGAACTTGAACTCCTCCGAAACGGCTTGACCGAACCTTATGAAAATTTATATAGTTATTCAGTAGGCCTGAGA
>JAOSYY010024301.1:0-15051 GCA_025727935.1 Hebomoia glaucippe
TTAATTTATATAAGTCCAGTGTTATGGTGTTCTTGTTGATTTTCTTGAAAAGGCTCGATCGATTTTAATATTTTTTACATGTCTGTTAGACATGTCGTACTTTTGGCCTTCTGATCTCCAGCCATAACTTTTAATTTAGATTTTCGTATATTTTTAGTATTATTTCTTATTTTTTACACAGCAAATAAGGATTATATATATATAAGATGGAATCTTCTTCTAAAGCACAACACAATGTGATTCATCTAAAACAAAGTTTATTTATTAAATACAAAAATTACATCAAATATAGGTAAGTTATGAAAAGATAATGTAAAGGTTACGAACCCAAAACAAAGCATCGACAATTAGATGTTATGCCTTACTCTTCTTGTTACAATTTCACTCAAGTAGTCTTTTTGCACAATAAATTAACAAATTAAGTAATAAAAATTAACCAGGCATATTTTGTAATTTGTAATCTCGATTTTTTTTCTCAATAGTGGTTCCCTCCAATTCTTCACTCATGCTTATGTCAATGTCATTGTCATTGTCAACATCACACAGCTTTCATATATATTGCTTTTTTATCAATTAATTGAACCTAAACGAAGATAGTTAGCTAGTTTTGTGCATAAACGTAGTTTATATAATAGATTTCAATTTAAACATTTCAAATTTAAAAAGTAGAAGTGTGTATACAAAAACAATTCAGCAAAGTTCAAAAGTTTCAAGACATCTGTTTAATTCCAACTTAACCCTTTTCATGCGCACAAATGATTTATCAATGCTTAAATAGATCTCTAATTACGCTAGAAATCTGTATTTAACCGTCAAAAACAGCGACTGACATCGATAAATAATCTCTTTCCTGATAATAATTAAATCAAAACAGGTTTTAAGCGGCGAATTTTGGAGTCTAAACTTCAAAACCATATGTACTGACTAGTTATTTTTATTATTAATATTAACAAACATATATAAAATAAAGGTAACTTAAGTTACTCCTTGTTAAATCAGTTGTCTGCCAGATAGTCCCGTCAACATCGATCCAGCCGTTTCAGAGTTAAGCCGTAAAAAAATTATAAAAAGCGTTTATTTTAATGTTACAAACAGACACTCCATTTTCTTTATCTGTACAAAGTATAGAAATACAGGATGTTTGGGAATTGCTCCCGAAAACGAAGACGGGTGATAGTACTAATGACACCTTTTATAAAGGGACTAAAAAAGATATATTTTGAATACTTTTTATTAGCATTATTTACGCTCTCTCTCTCTCTCTCTATTCTGTAAGCACAGCTACTTAAAATGATAGTTTCATAGAAAATACATTACTTTCCCAAAAAAAGAACTAGCAATGAAGCTTGATAAGAAAAACAGCTGGACTAACACGATGGAGCGAAATAAAGCTAATAAATCGTATTAAAAATATGTCTTTGTTTGGTCATGATCGAATTTTATTCCGTCCCTTCATCAAAGGTGTCATTAGTGCTAACTATCACCTGTCGTCGTTTTCGGGAGCTGTCCCTAAACATATAAAATATTAAAACGAGAATTTAAAAGGATGTTGTTTAATTAGTAATTATGTATACTTAATAGATAAACATTAAATCTTTAAGGATGTCATTAGAATAAAATTAAAAATTTATTTGCCTATTCTAAGCACTAAATGCGAAGAAAATATGTAATCATATTTGTTATTCTTAAATATACGAAACACTGTAACCCATTTAATGTTTTCTTTGAGCGTGAAAAGTGCGTGAAAATTCTATTATTTCAGCTTTCACGTTCCTTTGTATACCATAAACAGATCAAGAAACATAGATATTAGAATAATCATATCGTGTCTTCGCGTGGACTTATGGGACGAGACTTAAGTCCAAATCCTTACTTGAGTATTCTCAAAACTTTGAAGACCAAGTGTAGATTCAAATTTAAAACTGGGCATATTTAAATTTTAAAATGTATCAATAAAAATACAATGAGTTTTTTTACAATTCAACATAACTATAAAAGTATATTTGCAAATGTCTGTAATTCGTATTAATATGTATTTTGTGATTAAATAGAAATACCTAATAGCTGGGAAGGCTTTTAGGGATTTCCAACAAAAATATTTAACTATAAATAAGCTTTTTACTGTTATTTCAGGATGACGGTATCATGGAAATACTGAAAGACACAAATCTGTGTGAGTATTAAAAATATCTCGCATTGCGCAGACATATTACTGTGTCTGTTTAACGGATGTTGCATGTAGGTATTATTATAAAGTAGTATTTTATAATATAGATAAATGCGCAATAACCTAATATTGACAGACAATTTAAAAAAGTTTGAGCGCTCGTCAATTTTATTGCGCAAAATGATCCAGTCGATTTGATACGTGGCCGGCCAGAAATTATTAATCCAAATGGCTTGCCAACTTTACTTAGTCGATATTAAACGTGTAGATTGACTAGAGGTTTTCAATATACAGGAAAAATATTTTACAATTTAATACAGGATGTTTGGGGACTGCTCCCGAAAGCGAAGACAGGTGACAGTGCTAATGACACCTTTGATGAAGGGACGAAATAAATATCGATTCTGACTAGAAAAAAAAATATTTTTTAAATGTTTTAATAGCGTTATTTCGCTCCATCATGCTAGTCCAGTTGTTTTTGTTGTCATTCTTTTTTTCTAATAATTTATGTACAAAATGGAGCGTAAGTAGTGCTAATAAAGATTTAAAAATATGGCATTTTTTTGTCAAGATCGATTTTTTCCGTCCCTTCATCAAAGGTGGCATTAGTACTATCACCCGTCTTCGTTTTCGGGAACAGTCCCAAAACACTCTGTACAGTGTATGCAACGCTTAACTAATGTTTATGACAGCGTCGCGTGACGAATGCGCACGCGCAGCTGCAGTGTTGCGTTGGACATTGAGACAGGCACATCGCTGTGCTTGCACCGGGGTACAACTCGCAAGAGATTTACTGGTTCTTGGAGTACCACGGGCCCACGCAGCAGCCCTGGCTGAGGCGGCGGACTCAACTCGTGACGCTTACGAGGCTAACATCAAGAACAATGGCTTTATGAGTACGTTCGATAATTATTATTATATTTAAAACTGTACTAAAATCCACTTAGCGATTTAGGTGCTACAAACTCACACAAATGTGTTAGGATTTGACCTAATTAAATTTATATAGTGGTAAATGTTATATACAGTTGAAAATAAATAAAATTTTATACGATAAGAAGGCAAGCAGGCATACAGTTCACCTATACTAAGCGATTCCTGTCGCCCATGGGCGCTTCCAAGACCAGAAGATCTATGAGACGCGTTGCCAACCTTAAGAGAGTCATATTACGTCAATTTTTTTAGCGTCATTCTGCCGCTGGCCTTATTTATGTTCCTCGTAAGTTTGATAGGGATGAACTAAAAATAATGAAATTGAATTTTCAGTTAATAAAATGACGGACGTATCTGCCTGTCCCGGACCAGAGGGGACCATCGACACGGTAAAACTGTGTATCAAATCTGAAGAAGTATTTTCTGGTGAACACCACACGACGGAACTACTAATAGACAAAACCCAAATTCAACATTTGTTGACTGAACTCAAAACCGCTTACAAGAAAATGGAAGATATAGATTTAGAATAACTTGAGCGAATATAAAACGTTTAAAATTATCAATGGTTTAATAAATTTCTAGAAACTTGTATGTTGCACTGTTAAAACTAATAAACCAGTGTTTTAAGTTTTCAATTAAAAAAAAAAGTCCTATTTAAAAATAAGTCATAAACGTTTAAATTATTAAACT
Source organism: Hebomoia glaucippe (assembly GCA_025727935.1). Lineage (NCBI taxonomy): Eukaryota > Metazoa > Arthropoda > Insecta > Lepidoptera > Pieridae > Hebomoia > Hebomoia glaucippe. The sequence continues at coordinate 3,794 of JAOSYY010024301.1, forward strand.
GTACCATAAGAAAAGCAAAAGCATTTTTTTTAACGTTTATTAATATAAAAATACATAATTCAACAAAATGGAGCTATATAACAACATATTGTGTATTGTTTTTAAAGATAATATTATATTTGTCAGTTTATCTATATAAAAATTTCATTAAAATTATTACCACCATTTAAGGCTGTACTCACTACAGACTTTCCAATTTAATAAAATAATTAGAATACAACATTTTTATCACGTCTGATTCGTGTGTTCGCATTTTCTCCAAAATTTCCGAAAACATCATGGCATCTGGTGTTCTATAAGTTTTTCTGGGTAAATCGTGGATTACTGCTAAAAAGCACTCCACGCGGGGGTTATGCTTTAACATAGCATAAATGAATCCCACTTCTGATTCCTTGCCCAACACGTTAAACATAAATTTTAGTGCTTCAGAATAAGAAATATAAATTGACGCATAGCGCTGCTCCATCTCCTTGTCCAAGTAATCAGCGCAAAATTCTGCGAACTCTTGTTGAATACGATTAGACACATCGTCTTTGTCCTTTGAAACGTTAACGTGTCTTTCAATGATATTTAAATAACCCAAAATGAGCCTCCCGGATGTTATTAAAACGTAATTTTCATAAAATGGCAACTTCTTTTCCAATCTCCGTTGTATATCTGCGAACATTGTTACGGGTACAATGTTTTTTCCCTCTATAAAATATTCGTCTATGCTCTTATAGAGATCCTTAAGTATGGCAGTCATTTTTTCGGATACCGTCTCTAGATCCTCAATCACAGGAACAAAGAGACGTTCATACCTTTTTAACTGTACCTCTTCGCTTCGAGCAGTAAATAAATAACTGTTTAACCAATACGGACTGCCGTGATGCTTTATTTTTAAACACTTTTCTAGTTCTTTAACCTTTTCGTCTAAGCTACATTCACCGTTCTTCGAGAACTCCTTCAAATAACACTGATTCGGCACTCTTTTTAACATTTCACGAACTGTCTCGTAATATTCTTCCATTATAATATCCGGTACGTATTTATATCTGCATATGGCTGTCAAAAAGCTCGGAGCTTTAAGTTCATTCTCTGTGACATCATCGATAATATCAGATATTATAGTCCAATAATCGAAAACTTCTTTGTCTTTGGCTATCAAGAGTAATGATAGTGTCATTTTGAAAATCAGCACTCGGGAAGATGGTTTTTTAGATCTTCTAAATGTATCAACCAATAGAGTCTTGGTTTCGTCAAATTTCAGTCTGGTCATTGCAATTTTCAAGCAGTGCCTTTGCAGAGTGAGTCTTTTACGGGACGTATTGTCGTCTAGCTTCAGAAATATTTCACTGATTCGATACGGATTTATACTATACATCAAAGAGTGTAAAGGCCTAAGGAAGCGTGCCAAATTGTTGTCATCAATGTACCGTAGAACTGTATCCAAATTTAATCTAGGTCTAACCAAATGGAGGTGTTCGACAATTTCCTTCTTTAGTTTTCCATCCTTCTCCCAATCAATGGTTTCTGGTAAATATTTCTGTATTAAATCACTTATTTCATTCGCAGTTAGTAAGTCCCATGGTATATTCGAATTTTCATCTTCAGAAGTTTGCTTGAAGATTTTAAGATTTTCTTTGAATTTCACCGCTAGAGAATCGGGCCAATAAACACGCAATTTAGTTATAAATCTCTGCATAGGTTTCTCATTAAATTTATATATACCCTCATTTTCTAGTAACTGAGGATTGTGTTTTAAAGCATTCATGCAGTTTGAAGAAATGACATGAGCCATTTTGGCTGGTTGTATTAAATTTAATTTCATATCTTTACACATTGTAAATAAATCGTTCAAGTCTTCTTTCTTAGATCCATCTAAATGAATCTCTACAAACTCTCTGATACGATTTAAAATGGTTGGGTATGCGGCAAGTCTGTTCCAGTCACTCAATAATTGCAACGTATTTTCTATATTCTCAAATGTCTTATCAAAATTGTTTTCATCTTTCATATCTGTTTCTTCGATATCGTTCTTAGCTATCGGTAAAAGAAACTCAAACACCTTCTCCTTTTCAATATCGTTAAGTTTATTTTTTGAGTTCTTGAATGTCGTGAAATTAAATTTAGTCATTAGTATATCAGGTATGCTGATATCATTAATGACGTTATATAAAATGATAGCATTCACGAATATATCATCACTCTGGAGTTGTCTTTTTTCGTAAACCTTCCACTTTCTCCCAATAATAATGAACGGTCTTTCTCTGTATTTTGGGAAACTATTGTCAATCTTTGTGTATACACCTATACTGTAAAATAGACAGTTTAACAAATTCCATGACGTCAAATTTAATTTCAGAACGTTCACTTCTCTTAACAAATGCTGGAGGAATTGAGTTTTGAACTTGACACCTTCTTGGATGTGACTGTCTATATAGTATTGAAGCACTGTCTGTATGTGATCGGCATTTTTATGAGCACTACTTAATAAGATACAAAGCATATAACTTCTTTTCCTTGGGTTCGACTCATTTTCTATGTAACGCTTTAATTCAGTAAAGGCCTTATCGAATGGTAGCAGTTCGCACCACAGATAAGCATTATTCATGTTTGTAAGGCAACGAACTAGGGTACTATTATGCAAGTCGCTCTCATATGTAAACTGTGGTTCGACTTTGTTGATAAATACCTTAATGATTAAATCGAGTTTATACTCCTCGGGCAACCGTGCAATAAAATATTTCAGTTTATCATATTTGTATAAAGACTCATACGTTTTGCTCCTACTGTTTTCGATGAGAGTATCCTTGATTTCATTGCCGTTGAAAAATTTGACCAAAGTCGGTATGTGTATTACACTTATGAGCTTTAAAAAATCGGACAGTGTGCGATTCGGACATTTCTTAATTAATCTTTTTGTTGTTTTCGGTGTAAACTTATCTATGGAATACCATGCATCGACTAACGCATAAATCATATCGAAATATCTTTGGGGGTCCTTGTGGCATAATATATTAAGCGCTGCAGTTATGTTATCATAATTATACTTATTGTTATTACAATAAATATATAAACATTTGGATCCATTTTTAAATTTCTTCATAACAGACAGTGGGATCTTTTTATAATATGTTTGAACAATCTCTTCGGCCAAATCAGATGAACAATATGGCAGCCATTTGAAAGCTTTATTTATATCTCTGTCTTTAAAGTAATTAAAGAAATCATCGACTCTTTGTTCATCCCTCAAATGTAGCCGGATATTTAGTATAAATTTATTATATGCTTTAAGCATCATATATGGGAAAAGATTTATATGAATATACTCAGGATTGATAATATGAGAATATTGATTTTCTGTTATCAACCATGTTGAAAGCTTAATTGTCCTCGAGACATATAACATATCCTTACATTTTAATGTTTCTAAGATAAAATCAATATTTCTTGTACGACAGGCGACTTCTATTCTCAATAAGTTGTCGACATCTAAATCGGTATAGCATACAGGTTTTAATACTTTTAGTGAATTTTGGACAGCATTTTCCACCAGCTTGTTAAAACTCCTATGTTTTTCTCCTAATGTGTTTCCGGATACAATTGTTGACGACATTATCTGAAACATGAGAAAATAGAAAGTGAATCAATGCGTACTATGTTTTTCAAATTTTCACTTATCATTAAACTAAAGAAAACATTTTCTTTAATATATCTCTGTAATTTAAAATTAGAGTGTTTGTATAAAACGCAATTACCGTACTACAGGATGAGGTAAATATTAAAGAATATATTCACTAATGAAGAAATACTTCAAAAACACTAATTAACGTATGTCTAAAAATGGTGAAATATGTTGAATGTTTACACTTAAAATTAGGAAATAAATAAACGACAGTATACTTATTAAAAAGAGTTACAAAGTGATTAAAAAATATATATAGATCGCATTTGCAGTGAAATATTGTGCAATTGCAAAATGCACGTATTAAAATCTTCAAGTACTTACGTATTTTTAAAACGAATAGCTAATAGGCACTTAAATACGGAATAATTAAAATATCCTGGATTATCTAGTAGTTATCACTAATTATTATATAATAGGCTTAGCTAGTTATATACAATTTTAATTTTAAAAATATAGCTGAATAATAAATAACTTCTTTTCCTCAACAAGTACAAACTTTTAACTCACTACAGAGTAACACATATATAGATAATTATGTATCTAAAGAAGGACTCACATAGAGTAGTAAAAGATACTCTGTTAATTATTTCGCACAGTCAGCGATAAATAAATATATTTATTAAGTAAGGTAGAAATATTTATTAAAATATTTAAAGTGAAATAGAAAATGGAGTATTAATTTTCAAGACGCATGAAATGAACAGATTACCCTCAATGATTTATATTTGGCGCGAATTGAAGTATCACTATTTGTCATAATGAAATGTCATTTTTGATTTATTTAATGTCACTGAAATAAGAAGTTAGATTTACTTAGAATCTGAGATGTTATTGTTAACAAAATTATAGAAATTTTTATTCCTTTACTAGCCACAGATTTTTGTCTGAACATAACACAGAGATAAGTTTAAATTTAACGGAAATGTGCGATCGCGAACGTTTTGTCAATAAATTGGCGGTACTTACAAATTTGATTGACTATTTTTGTAAGAATTATAAATGTCACATATTAGATTTAAAACGTGTTTAAAAATTTAAGAATCCTTAACTTTGATAATTATAAGTAACGAGTTTTGAGTCACAGTTTATTATAATGCATATTTTATGCCCAATCTGCAGTGATTTAGTAAGCCAAACCGAGAATATCTACGCTATAAAATGTGGTCATATATTTCATTATCACTGTATTACGCCGTGGATAAATAGGTAAGGCGTTTTATTATTATAAATATAGGTTGATTAGCCTCATCCGGCTGTCTTAAAATTTTAAAAGCCCAATATTAATGTACATAGCAATATAAATATCACTATTATGGTGATCTGATGATAATTTAATTTAAACTTGGGCTAGTATACCTTGTTAGCATTACTCTTAAAAGTAATACTTTAAAATTTTTAGGAGAGAAAAATAAAAAAATAATTCTTAAATACAAACTGATGTTTGCTGTAATGTGGAGTATGAATATCATTGTCCTAAATTGTTAGTAAATATATTACATTGTTTATTAGACCGTAAGTTACAAGATGTTGTACACAAAATATAAAGAATACATGACTGGCATATAGTCTTTCACTGGTATAAAATATACAGTATAATGATCTTCAGGCTCTTGGTGCTTACATATACTCCCTGTGTGACAATTGGTGTCATAGAGGTTCAGTGCTTATGGTGTAATATTCTGATTTGTATTTAGTTTTTATTTTCGGCCATGACTTTTAGATCAAAATCTTGTCCACAATGTCGAATCAAAGTGACAAATAATTGCATATTCAAATTATATCCCACTATATCTAATGAGAATCATACAGAAGATGTGACCACACTACAGTCTAAACTCGATGATTTACAACTGCAGTTGAGACAAGAGAAGTTGGGGTACCAGGAGGTAGAAAAGAAGCTAAAAACGTTAGAATGGGACCTTAAAAAAGCGGAGTAAGTATTTGCATAATAATTTGACAATCAACAAACCAAACAATAAATAAAGAATAATGTAATAAATGAAACTAAAATATTATCTTCACTGTTTAGTAACTTAGTTTTAAAAATATTTCAAAGCTTTTTTACATGCCTTTTCTAACTATCTGACTTTATATTATATCAACAAAACATTACATTGAGGTTATTTTTATCACAAACTAGCTTCTGCCAACGGCTTCTCTGGCCTTTATTTCGATTTTTACATTTTGGGCTACATTATTGGACTTTTAGTAACAATCTGTAATTTTTTTTTAAATATAATATGGCTATATTATATTTAAAAAAAATTACAGATCGTTACTAAAAATATAGGCTTATAGTCTTCCTCGATAAATGTACTATCCAGCACTGAAAGAATTTTTCAAACCGGACTAGCAACTGAGATTATCACATTCAAACAAACGAACTCTTCAGCTATATAATATTAGTTTATATTTAATCTAGTTTAAAGAAATGAAACTTTTCAGAGATATGCTACAAGACTCTGAAAAGAAGTTAGTTACAAAATCATCTGCCGTCATTGCACTCAAGGAGCAATTAAAATATGTGCAAATACAAAACCAAGAGACAGAAAGACTGAAGGAAGAAAACGAGGTGCTAAATAAAAAACTGCATACTTTAAATGGGTAAGGATTTTTTTCTATACATATAATAGATCACTAGTCATGTACGTCTGTACATTCAATGAATCATCATGTCGGCTTTTACGCCCAAACATATAAAAATCTGTTCATTGAATGCTATTGAGACAGATGGACAGACAAACAGTAACTATCTGTATGGTGGATGGTTGGTTAAAAGTGTTATTACAGTTTACAGAAAGTGCTTAACGCATCCAGCGAGGAAATTGAACAAATGCTCCAAGGATATGGGGATGCAAGGACTTTGGCTATGTTTGCTACAACATTAAAACGGTATTGTTTTATATATATAAATAACAATTTAATTAAATGAATTTTAACATTTGTAATTGTACAAACGACTCGTGCGACTTAGTATGCATAATCTAGACTAACATTAGAAAGCTGTAAAGTTTGTTCGTTTGAACGCGATAACCTCAGGAACCGGAGGTCCGATTTGAAATATTATTTCAGTGTTGGATAGTACATGTATCGAGGAAGGCTCTCCAAACTTCAAATCGGAGCAGTGGATCCTCAGATTAGCGCGTTCAAAGAAAAAAACTTTTCGGATTTATAACATTAGTATAGATTATTTTAAATTAGTTTTATAATATTATCAAACACGAATGTTAGAACTAAAAAAAATTGGATTTGTTGTTTGAAATTATGAGTAGAAGTTGAAAAAAGATTAATACATATTGAGAACTGCAAAACGCCAAAATGTTCTTAGATTAGAAACTCTGTAAAAGTCTATTCCTAGGTTACCCCATTATCCTATAGAAGAACATACATAAAGTTGAAAATGAAAATTTTGTATCTGGCAATACTAGTCCAAATATTCTCAAGGACGAATTTTAAATCGACTAACAGAAACGTTTAAATTTCAGCGCACTTCATGTTTCCGAAAAAGAGAAGAATGAGTATCGCGATCAAGTCCAAGCGTCTAAAAGGAAACTTTCGGCTGAGAAGAGTCGAGTGGAGAAGCTGCAAAGGCAATTAAAGTAAATATCACTTTAATAATTATTAAACATTATGCTGAAGAAGCGGTAGGCCTCCCACAAGATGGACGGATGACCTGGTGGGCAACCAAGCGACAGGTTGATTTGGAAATCTTTGTTGGAGGCTTATACCCAGCAGTAGGCTCAGATAGGCAGGCAATCATTTCAAACTAGACACGGTTCCTGATGGTGAAGTTTATGTTACGCACCGTATCCGTCTCTAGAAGTCCCGTCGAAATCGGTATAGCCGTTTTGGAGTCTAGAACCAACGAATCGAGTTGATCAGATCAATCTGTACACAACTCACAACTAAAGTTAAATTTAAAACGGTTTGAGTACATATTTAAGAGGCCATGTAATTTTTTTAAAATAAAATCGTTTACAGTTGTGCGTTTGATAAAAACCTATTTTGTTTACAGGAAATTGATTGCGTGTTCAAATAGTAATTTGGATCCACGGGAGGATACACAGAACTCGTTAAGCCAATGTCCTGTATTAGTTAGCGGCGAAGAGAAAACTAAAACTGTTTCAGATAACAGCAATGCAAAACAAAAAGACGAAAGCTTCGTAAGTTTTGTTTGAACGTGGAATAGCCAACGTATCCCACTTCTGATCTTTCGAGACGCAGAACAAATTGGGGACTTTTATGGCGTAGATTGTACAGGGTGTTTGGGGACTGCTCTCGAAAACGAAGACAAGTGATAGTACTAATGACACCTTTGATGAAGGGATGGAAATATCGATCGTGACTAAAAAAAATCATATTTTTAAAACGTTATATTGGCGTTATTTTCGCTCCATCTTGTAAGTACAGCTAAATGAAACGATAGTTTCATAAAAACCAGCAATGAAGCATGATAACAGTCACAGCTGGACTAACATGATAGAGCGAAGTAACGCTATTAAAACTTTTTAAAATTATTATTATTTTGATTTCGTCTCTATCAAAGGTGTCATTAGTACTATCACTTGTCTTCGTCTTCGGGAGCAGTCCCCAAACACCCTGTATACATACATATCGTGATTTAGCATTTAAGGTAAGGAGATTGCTTGCTGTATAAGAATTGATTTAATTTTTTAGATATGGCTGGTTGGTAATATTGAAAATGCAGATTCGCCATATTTGAATTTGAAACAGAGCAGTCTGGCTCTAAGTGCATTGCAAAGAAGACCAAAGCACCAGTTACCTGATAGAAACTTAAAGGTACATTTTTTCACTATTGCTACTTCGGCTAAAGATTATTTTTATGAAGTTCAATTTTAAATAATAGATGAATATTTAAAAAATTGTATGTAGAATAAGTAAGAAGTGACATTAAATAAAACTTAGAACCACTAAAAATCGCATCAAAATCGACCCATATTAGCCACGAAATACTCATTTTATTTAATCAGTTAAATTATATTTAGATAACATTAACAACGATATTTTTAATGTTTCAGCCATCAGAATTCGCTATATTAAATTCGGTAAAATCTCAAGTAGCCAAACCTAAAACTAGAATTGGAACTGAAAATGAGACGAAAAGCATTTTTCACAAGAAGGAAACGATTAAAGTAGATTTTCAGGAAAATTCAAACTTAGATCTGGATACTTCTTATAATGGTCTAGGTGGTCACTCGAAATTGGACGTTTTTCCTGTCCCCAAAGCCCAGCCTCTGAAAACCTGTGTCCCTAAGCTTACAGCGAAACACAAACTCAAAAGGCCGGCTGCCTCGAACCAAGATCTACAGAAATATTTAAAGAAACGTAAGGATTAGTTATAAAAGCCAAAAGTTAAGCATTTTGAACTAATATTATTTTATTGAAATCCAGCAGTTTAATGTTGATAGAAATCAAAAATGGTTCCACCTGTTAGAATTATAAGTTTAATTTTTAAATCGCCTTTGATACATCACATTTAGTTATTGAAAATCATTCGGAAAAATACCCACCTTCAATTGTATAAGTTATTAAGTATGTGTAAGTTAAGTTTTTTTTTTTAAATGTGTTAAATTGATTTTAACTAAGGATAAATGTCTTTAAACAGCACTTTGACTTTGTGAATCAACTTGGTTGGTACTTGAGTGTTGCAATAATTTTATACAGTTTGGGGACTGCTCCCGAAAATGAAGACAGGTATTGAGACACCGTGATGAAGGGACGGAATAAAATTCGATCGTGACTAAAAAAAATCATATTTTTAAAACGTTTTATTAGCGTTATTTCGCTCCATCGTGTTAGTCCAGCTGTTTATGTTATCATGATTGCTGGTTTTTTTTTCGTAAAGTAATGTATTTTTATGAAACTATCGTTTCATTTAGCTGTACTTACAAGATGGAACGTAAATAATGCTAATAAAAAATGTTAAAAATGTTTTTTTTTTGTCAGGTTCGATTTTTTTCCGTCCCTTCATCAAAGGTGTCATCACCACCCATCTTCGTTTTCGGGAGCAGTCCCCAAACATCCTGTATAGAAAAAACGGTTTGATAACTTAAAATTACATTCATACTCAAATCATCTCTTTGAATAAGGGCATATAAATATTTATATTAATTTACACGATGAAATTATAATTTATGGATGAAACAAGGGTTTGTTTAGATGATTTTGTTATAATGTTTGATTCTTTCTTATTTGTGTATATTAAAGCTTTGTTTCGAAATTTATGGTATTTTTTCGTATAATACAAACCTATCTTTTAAATAACTTTTAGAATTTCCTCCACCGAATATTAATAATATGTTCTACGCATAATGGTTAGTCTGTAAACAAAGTTGTAATTAAATGTGAAACAGTGTTTAACCAGCATAATATAAAGATTAAAAAGAGTTTCTGAGCAATTAATGAGTACATAATAATTATATATCCTTATATCTTATTAATATATTCGTCTCGTCGTCGTCTCTAAATAAGCTATCTTTTTTTTTTTGATTTCCTGACAAATCTAAATTTATTCACTATATCTACTAAAAAAGGAGAAATTATCATAAAGTGGTCACACTAAGAAACTAGTATTTAATGTCACTGTCATTAAGTATATTGTCTGTGGACGTATGTCAACTGTGGAACATTGCGAAATGCCGAGTGACCGCTGTTGATCCCGAAGGATTATTTATAAAATGTTCAATGCTATTAATAAACTTTTGTAAGAAATAGTTTTGACACAGTTTCACAAAACTGAGGCACACGAGGGTGTTTTGTTTATAAAATCGATATTACGCGTTGAAAATACAACGAGAATTCACAATGTTTACGATCGTGTTGAGATTTCGCTCTGTAATTTAAGTTATCTGCCGCCGGTCGTGGAGCTAACTTAATTCGTTATATCAATAAGTTTATATGCCACTATTATTAAAACTTACTATTTTCTTTTCCAATAAGCAATGTATGAAGTGATAATGTTTTGTGAATAATGGTGTTAATAGTAACATTTAGCGAATGCCCGTGAAGTATTCCAAAAATGCCTGGGAAGATAAAAGTGAAGGTTTTGGCGGGTCGCAACCTGCCCGTTATGGACAGAGCGAGTGATACGACGGACGCATTTGTGGAAATTAAATTTGGCGGAATAACACACAAAACTGATGTTTGCAGGAAGTCTCTGAATCCACATTGGAACAGTACTGAATGGTATAGGTTCGAGGTATGGTCTTTAATTAATTTCTGTATTTTTTAATTGCTTTCTAAATATAACAAATGTTTTAAATATAATGTTCCGAATATAACATTAGTTGTAACAACCGCATATGTTGACATTTGTGACAAAGCAACTAGTTTATAAAAAATTAAAAAGGCAGTTTATATTTTGGTAAAAGTTATTTTAATTATGATGAAGAATAATTACTTATATATATTCTTGCAAATATTCTCATTGAAAAACGGTTAACATAAGTTTTTTCAAGTTTGCTACTGTGGGGAGTATATCAGGTATTGTGCCCGGATTATTTTATATGTATCAAAATGGAGCAAGCAAGAATGAAATGCTGAATAGATTTTAGTAAGGTTTGGTACA